>JAQHUG010000005.1:3610231-3631182 GCA_028555095.1 Dicrostonyx torquatus
AAAAAAAAAATAGGGTGCCACAAAGGAAAGTCAGGATAAAGGAGGGCACTGAGTTTATTCTGTAGGATCTAGAGGTACCTCATGGATGTAGGGTTCTGCTTTTCCCAGCATAGTAGCTGAACATTTCTGTCTTCCATAGTTGACAAGGGTGGGGTCATACTGCAAGCATTGTCTGACAGCTCTGCTTCACTGGCTTGTGTTCCCTGCAGGACCTGAGCGGGGCCATGAGTATGGTGGAGCTGCAGCAGGAGCTGGGCCTGCTTGCTAGTAACAACCAGAGGGAGGTTTTCCTCTTGGCAGTCAGCATTGCCCCTGCAGGATCTGGCTTCCAGGAACCCGGCACTGTGCGCATCTGGAAACTGCTCTTGGAGCTTCTCTCCTAAGCTGGAGCTACCTGCTTGCTGCCCAGCCTTGGAGACCACAGTTCTGCTTCTTCCTGCATCTTCATTGCTGGCCTAAGCCTTGGGCAGGATCATCATAGCAGCACCTTCTTTGTCCCCTCAAGAGCAAGGCCAGAACCACTCAGAAGCCTTCCTGATGAGGTGGACATGGGGCAGGAGGGTATAAGGCAGAGGGGCGACGGTGACTGCCTCACCTGAGACCGCAGTGTAGCTCCAACTCCCCTGTCTTCCTACACAGTGCAATGCTCCAATGCTCCACAGATTTGTGCTCCCTCCCCACAGGTCTCACTGGTTGAAGAACCAGTGTGGGTATCACAGGTACTCCTGAGCCTTCAGATCTCCATTTGACTGTTCATTCTTGGTGACATCATACATTTTCCATGTGGGAAGGGTCTGGGTGTGGAGCACAGTATATCCTTGCTTCTAGGCCCTCATCATCCTCCAGCCTCTGCTTTGTCTGTGGCCTTGTGTTTCTGCCTTTCTGGCCCCAGTGGCATCATTTTTAAAAGGAGGTGGCGGTTTTCTAGTTTTTCCTAAATGCCAGCCTTGGCAATGCCAAATGAGGATCAACCTGAAGACTTTTAGCATAGAATGCTTTGGCCACCTCCCTGCTTTTAAGGCCTGGTCTGCCAGCCTTTATTGCCCACACAAAGTGCAGTTCACCACACACACAGGTGAAGGACGGTTTCCCAGGTCTGGAGATAGCCTGCTGCTTTTGCACTAACTGTGCCAATGCCCATGTTTACATAAGTCTAAAGAAAGAAGGAACCTGAGTACAGAAACAAGACTCAAGTTGGGGGGGAGGGGCATTTTATTTATTTATTTATGTATTTATCAAAGGAATAGGCCAAAGTTCAAGGTTCTGTTTCTAGGTGCTGTAATTGAAACCCTAGATTGTCAAAGAAAATTTGAAGCTTTGAAAACTATCTGGAACCATGATGGACATTGAGGTAACCTATGGGTATCAGTGGAGACAGAATTATAGCTTTCCCCTCCCCCAACCTGGCCTTGAGACCATAATTGGAGATTAGGATTCTGCCTTGTGGTCCAGGACAGGACTAGCAGAAGAGCCAGCAGAGTGGCCCTGGGTCTATCATCAAGCCTTCTGGGACCATTTATTCGCCAGCAAAAGCAGAGAATGAAATTCTGTGTTCTCTGCAATGAACATTCCATGACTGTGGTGATCAAGCAAAGCACAGACGGTCTTCGTGTTGACACTGGTGTAAGCAAAGGAGCCATTGCCAGGACTGCTGAGTGAGACAAGGTGTTACTCTAGCCCAGGGTGGCCTTGAATTCGTGGCAGTTGTCTTCCTCAACCTCCCATGCTGGGATTGCAGGAAACATTGGGCCATCATGCCTGCTTCCAGTTTGCTTTTTGAAAATAGGTTGTGTGTTTTCCAGTTGCCAAACATACAACCTGGGAAGTGGAAAGCTTCCAAGTTGAAGTAAGCAGTCATCAGAAGAGGGGCCCACTGTGCCCTTGGACTCCTACCCATAAGAACAGAATTACCGCAATCAGTCTCACCAGAAGTGATCTTTCTGCTTTTGTATTAAATACTTAAAGAATGACTTGGATTTTCCAGTATTTGAAACTTTGTTGGCAACTCTTCATCTTGTCATTAGGAAGGTAAGAAACTTAATTGTTTTAAGAATCACACCTTCTCCAGTGCTTAAAGCTTACCTCGATGAGAGGGACACTTTTTCCTGATTTAAAGTCCTTTGTCTAATGAGTATCATTGTGTACAACTGTCATATTCCCCCAGGTGGAGGGATGAATTTCAGAATAAAGAGTTTCACTGTGTCTATTGAAGCAGATTTACCCGAGACCAGGCCTGTTGGTGTGTGATCCCAGCTACTTGGCATCAGTCGAGGTCTGCCTGGTTTACAGTGAGTTCAAGGACAGCCTGGACAATTAGCTGAGACCTTGACTCAAGATAAAAAGTCAGGCCTGTGAGATGGATCAGTGGGCAGCTTGCCATGGAAGCCTGCTGATGACCTGAGTTTGGTAGAGTGCTTGCTTAGCACATACTAGGTTCAAATCCCCAGTACTAGGAAAAAAGTAACAAACTCAAGCAACCACTTTCTCGGCATTCTGTACTTATTAGTTTGGGAAGAATTGCCAGCATTATAAGCTATCTGCGGACTGTCTATGGCATCCTCCTGCCATGGGTCTAGACCTCAGACTAGATTCAGGCAGAGCAGACACTTTACCTTCCAGCCTCAGAGGGCAGAGTCCTTTCTCGGTGCTATGGAGAGGGACTCTCCTACCTCCCTCACTGTTATACCTGGAAGAAGACCATCAAGGGACTTGGGGACTGGGGTGAAGTTCCTCAATGTGTGGAAAGAGTCTGTCCACCCCATGTACCTAGATGCACAGGGTCACCAAGGACAACTGCGTGACCTGGAGTGTCAGCAGTTTTCCGAGGTACACAATGCCAAAATGGGCATATTCATTGAATCCTCATCCTGAGGGAGGAGTGTGCCGAGTGCTTTCAGCTCTAGTCCCTTACCCCCTTACCTTTGAACAGTGACCCAAAGCCTTCTAACCCTTGGAAAGGAATCTACCTGAAGGGACCAGAGTGTGTGTGGGAGGGGTTAGAAACAGCTAAAAGGACACAGGAAGCTTACATGCCCTGGGAGCAAGGAACATAGCAGAGGTGGCTTCTGGAAGCTAGAACTCAAACTACATACAGTTAAGGAGACCCTCTAGTCAATGACACAAAATTTGAATTCTGTAGAGTCCAGAAGATGCAAAACCAAAAGACAGGAGTTTCTTGTATACTCTAGATCCTAAGAACTAAATGAGATTCTAGGTCCCTCGATATTGTGGGAAAGATGGGCTGCTGCCTTCAGAACAGATTTGATGTCACACCCCACCCCCACTTTGGATACCTCTGACCTGTTGTCTTCCCTATAACAAAGATAAAAGTGCATCTTAGCCAGGCAGTGGTGGTGCCTTTAATCCTAGCATTCAGGAGGCTGGAGAGATGGCTCAGAGGTTAAGAGGACTGGTTGCTCTTCAGAGGTCCTGAGTTCAATTCCCAGCAACCATATTGTTGCTCACAACCATTTAAAATAGGATCTGATGCCCTCTTCTGGAGTGCAGGTGTACATGCAGAACATTCATATACATAAAATATAAATTATTAAAAAAATACACCTTCCAAATGTCATAGGCAATGTATAAAGATATACTTTCCAAGCGTGTTGTAGACTATAGGTGCTCCCAAGAGCATCTGGCAATTTAAAAGGTTTTTACATGATTCATAGGGGCAGTTAGGTCTTAAAATGATCACCTCATCCCTTTCCCATAATCCTATTGCAAAACAGGCAATCACCATCTCAGGCCAAAGCATGCAGCAGTTCTGGCACCAGAGGATGGACACATCACGGAAAGCCCAGTGGGTGGCACATAATGGAGTGGAACCTAGTGGTCTGCCAGTCCCAGAAGGTAGGCTGGCCTCGAACTGACAGAGATCTGCCTGTCTCTGCCTCCCGAGTGCTGGGATTAAAGGTGTGCACCACCACTGCCTGGCTCTCTGATATTTTAAGCCATGGCCAACAAAAGCAACCAAAAGTGAGCAAACAGGACCTGCTCCTTACCCTTCTACAGGCAGCCCAGGCTTCCAGGCAAATTTCTAGGAAAAGAAGGCTGAGAGCACTCAAGAGGAAGGCAGTGCCTATAAACACCCATGACTACAGTACTTGTCAAGCTTGATGAGCAATCTGCCCTAATAAAGTTAGTTTTCCCTGGCACAGTTTAGCTGGGCATAATAAACACAAAGCCATTACATGCCTTTAGTCCCAGCCAGTACTACACAGAAACCCCATTACACAGGTAGAATGCTTTTATTATGTACAGATCACATTCAAATAAAGCATCACCTCTGGACACTGAAGAGCAAGTCCTGGCTTTTCTGTAAGCCCCTAAGAAAGCACAAACCATAGCTCTAAAGAGTTCCTTCTCCAGCCAGGTGTGGGGGCACACACCTTCCCCTTTAATCCCAGAACTCAGGGCAGAGGTAGGTGGAGCTCTGTGGGTCTGAAGCCAGCCTGGTCCACAAAGCCGAGTTCTAGGACATCTAGAGCTATTAAGAGACAACCCCCTCAAAAAAAGAAAGAAAAAGAAAAAAGAAACAGTTCCTTCTCATGAAGGAGAGTGGGTATATGTGTAAAAGCTGACTCTATAGCACTCTGCCAGCATCATCTGAAACAATACACTCCTTGCCTTAGAACCTGGCTTTGGTTTTGGTCCAGTAGACCTGTCTGGGGATGTGCACCACTCAGTCAACCTCCATCTTCTTATTCTGCAAAGAATCAACGAAGGATTGCCACTCTGTTGGGTAAAAACGCTTATAGACATTGATCTTATTCCGAATCTGTTTTGGGGTATCTTGATAGTAATTCTTCTCATCCCGGGCCATAGCCTATAAAGAAAGAAAGACAACATGAGGAGGGCCAAATCTAAATCCTAGTTTTGCCTAAATTGTGCATGTCACTCCTATTCCTTTTTCTTTTTTTTAATTTGAGTACAATGTTCTGCCTGCATGGACACCTGCAAGCCAGAAGAGGGCACCAGATCTCATTACAGATTGTTGTGAGCCATCATGTGGTTGCTGCGAATTGAACTCAGGACCTTTGAAATGCAGTTAGTGCTCTTAACCTCTGCGCCACCTCTCCAATCCTTGAGGTCCAAATTTCTCACTTCAAAAGTCATTAGAGGACTGGAGAGTTGGTTCAGTGGTTAAGAGCACTGGCTGCTCTTAGAGAGGACCCATCATGGTTTACAATCATCTGTAACTCCAGTCCTAACGGCTCCAATGCTCTCTTCTGACCTTCATAGGTACCAGACACACATGTGGTGCACATACATCCATGCAGGTAAAACACACACATCAAATAATAAAGGGGGAAAAAAAGGCGAGGCAGAGGAAGACAGATTTTTTGGTCTACATTTTGAGTTCCAGGCCAGCCAGGGCTACATAGAGAGACCCTGTCTAAAATTAAAACAAAACAAAAAACAGAGACATGTAGTCCTTCTGCATTAAAGGGCTGGGAAAAGGATACCCGCCTGCGGGAAGGGACCAGATAAGCCTGAAAGAGCAGTGGTCCTTTAAGAAACTGGGTCCAGCCGGGCGGTGGTGGCGCACACCTTTAATTCCAGCACTCGGGAGGCAGAGGCAGGCGGATCTCTGTGAGTTCGAGACCAGCCTGGTCTACAAGAGCTAGTTCCAGGACAGGCTCCAAAGCCACAGAGAAACCCTGTCTCGAAAAACCAAAAAAAAAAAGAAAAGAAAAGAAAAGCAACTGGGTCCAGGGGCTGGAAAGATGGCTCAGAGGTTAAGAGCACTGGCTGCTTTTCCAAAGGTCCCGAGTTCAATTCATAGCAACCACACAGCGGCTCACAGCTTATGAGACTGGTGCTCTCTTCTGGTGTGTGGTACAGTGTGCATGCAGGCAGAACACTGTATATATAATAAATGAATAAATAAATAAATTAAAAAAAATTAAAAAAGCTGGGACCAGTCAGAATTCAAGCCCCATCATAATCAATTACTTCCATATAGGTTCAGATCCAACATAACCAGATCTTTTATTTACTTGGTGTTTTTTTTTGTTTTTTTGAGACAGGGTCTCTCTAATAGCCGTGGCTGTTCTGGCACATGCTTTTAATCCCAACACTTGAGAGGAAGAAGCAGATAGGTCTCTGAGCTTGAGGCCAACCTGGTCTACAGAGCAAGTTCCAGGATAACCAAGACTGTTACACAGTGAAACCCTGTCTCAAAAAACAAACAAAATGTGTAGCAGGCTGGGTAACCAGATCTTTTTAAAAAGTCAGGGAAACTCTTAACACATGTGCCTTTGTACAGGAAGCTGGAATTCAATCAAATGAATTTGCAAAATGAAGCAACAGTTAACATAAAAAAGAAAAAAAAACCAAACAGGGAAATGACTCAGCAAGCAAAAGCACTTACTACAATGTCTTGGTGATGGTTTCTATGGCTGTAAGAAAACATCATAAAGAAATGCAACTTGGGTGGGGGGGGGAGAATACTTGGCTTATATATTCTCAGTCATGGTCCTTGGAGGCAGGAACTGATGCAGAAGCCACAGAAGTGCTGCTTATTGGCTTGTTCAACCTGCTTTCAGTGGGCTGGTCCTCCCCATCTCAATCACTAAGAAAATAAAATCCAGGTGTGGTGGCAAATGCCTTTAATCCCAGGACTTGAGAAGCAGAGGCAGGCAGATCTGAGATCAAGGCCAGCCTGGTTTGTTCCAGAACAGCTAGGGCTACACAGAGAAATCCTGTCTCTAAAAAATCAAAACAAAACAAGAATAAAAAGAAAATAGAAAAGCCCTATTCTGGTGTGGTGGCACATGCCTCTAATCCCAGCACTTGGGAGGCAGAGATAGGTGGATCTCTGCGAGTTTGAGGCCAGCCTGGTCTACAGAGGAAATTCTCGGACAACCAGAGCTACAGAAAGAAAGAAACCCTGTAAAAAACAAAAAGAGAGTGAGAGATACAGAAAGAGAGAAGAGAATGATGTATAGGCTTGCTTACAGCCTAATTATATAGAGGCATTTTCTCAACTGAGGCTCCCTCTTCTCCAATGACTTTAGCTTGTGTCAAGTTGACATGAACCTAGCCAGCCCATTTATGTAAGTCTGGTGTTCTCAGTTCGCACCCCAGAACGTATATAAAAAGTCAAATGCATTGGTATGCATCTGTAATCTCACAGTGTGATGGGAGGCAGAAGGAAAAGTTCAGTGGTTAAGAATTCCCATTCACATGGCATCTCATAATTGTAACTTCAGTTACAAAGGATCCAAAACCTTCTTCTGACCCCAACGGGTACCAGGCATGCATGTAATACACACAGGGGCAAAGCACTCATACACATAAAAAAATCTTTAAACACTGGGATGCTTTCCTCAGAGCCCAGTATATTTTCCCAATAAGCCCAAGTGGTTCTTCCCAGGAGGCCTCACCTTATAGTCTTCCCCATGATTTTCCACCATGTAATGAACATACTCAATGAGGTCCCGAGACAAGGTATTTCCTTTCTTCTCTGGGAGGCTGGCTTCTGCTTCCAGGTCTAGGGAAAAAGAAGCCAGAGATGGAGTAAGGCATTACCTTCCGCATAACTTGAGCTGCCCAAACACCCCTCCACACAACCCCATGACACAAGAACAGCACAGTCCCATAATCAGAGCCAGAGCTCCCTTCTTCAGGCCCTAGAATCCCAAAGTCAGCCTTCTACCACTGCTCATCCATCAGGGTGGCAACTCCCTGAAAAGCAATTCTCAATTTATGACTTAAAATGAAATACACTAAGCTCACTAGTTTTAACCAGTCCCAGGCCCCAGGGCAGAAAGATGCAAAGCTGGGCTCCCTTCCAGTGCTGCTACCACCACCAGAAGAGCTCTTCCTGGTGTATTATGCCAGCGTCTGAAATTGGAAGGTCTGAATTGTTGCACGCTAGAGCTGCAGGGCTAGACCCTCGCTGTACCATATGAAGGGAAAATCAGGACCACAGAGCCAATCACTTAGGAGGCTAAAGCAAAATAATCTCAAGTTCATAGCTAGCCTCAGCTATATAGCAAGGCTCTGTCCAAGCAAACAAAACCCACAAATAAAAGCCAGACACACTGCAGACAGTAGCTGAGCATGCTTTCCCAGCACAAACAAGGCCCTGAATTCAATCTCAGCACAGCAAGTAGGAAAGACAAGCTAGGCAAATGGGCAAACTATATAAACAATGTAGTCCAATCTGAACTAAGTGTGAGGCACTAAAATTTCTTACAGTCAAAATCATCTTTGACCTGGTTGTCAAAGGCAACCTCGGCTTTGCAAAACCAAAGTTCAAGAGAGCTGGTTTATAGCAGTCTGAATACATTCAACATAAGTGAACTGTACATTTTGTTTGTTTACTTTTTGGTTTTCCTGTGTAGCCCTAGCTGTCCTGGAACTCTGTAAACCAGGCTGGCTTACGAACTCAGAGATCCACTTGCCTCTGCCTCCCAAGTGCTAGGATTAAAGGCGTGTGCCAACACCACCCAGCTTAGCCGTACATTTTAAAAAGACCAAGAAGGTAAATTTTATGTGTTTTTTGTTGTTGTTTTTTCGAGACAGGGTTTCTCTGTAGCTTTGGGGCCTGTCCCAGAGTTAGCTTTGGTAGACCAGGCTGGCCTCGAAGTCCCAGAGATCCACCTGCCTCTGCCTCTTGGGTGCTGGGATTAAATGTAAGTTTTTTAGCAACAATTTAAAACTTAAAAAAAAAAATTAATTCTTACAGGACATGGTGGTATATGCCTTTAATTCCAGAACTTAGAAAACAGATGCAGGTGGATCTCTGTGAGTTCAAGGCCAACCAGGGCAACAAAGACCCTGCCTAAAGAAAAATAAATAAACTATATTGCTACTAAGTATATGTAGCTTTGTATACACAGTCAGGTATAGTAATTCTCCCCACCCCCACAATGAACTGTGTAAATTTTTTTAAATGAACTATTTTTTTTAAAAGATTTATTTACTACGCAGTGTTCTGTCTGCATGCATGCCTGCAGGCCAGAAAAAGGCACTAGATCTTATTGCAGAAGGCTGTGAGTCATCATGTAGTTGCTGGGAATTGAACTCAGAACCTCTGGAAGAGCAGCCAGTGCTCTTAACCTCTGAGTCACCTCTCCAGCCCCTGAACTGTGTAAAATTCTCCCGTGAATCACAAAGATAAGCTAAAGATAGGACTCAGGTAATTTCATATCAAACATCTGTCAATTCAAATCAGAAGATGTGGTAAGAAAAACAAAAAATAAAAACAAGCAAAAAAAAACCACCTAAATGGAGGTATAGTTAAAAGGTTGAGCCAGGCAATGGGATTAAACGCCTTTAATCCCAGTACTCAGGGACAGAGGCAGGTGGATCTTTGTGAGTTTGAGACCAGCCTGGTCTACAAGAGCTAGTTCCAGGACAGGCCAAAGTTACAGAGAAACCCTGTCTCGAAAAACAAAACACAAAAACAAAAGGTTGAAAGTTTATGAGGTCCTGGGTTCAACTCCCAACTCACAAATACAAAAATTAAAAATAAACCCACAATTGGCAAGGGTAAATAGGTAAGAATTCCAGAATATTTTTTCTTTCCTGCAGGGTCAAACTCAGCAGAATCTCTACAAATTAGCTCATCATTAAGTTCGTGTAAAACTGGGAACAAACCTGAGACTTATTGCTTTCTTTTTCATCCTTTCATACTCAATTTTATCTTCTGTTAATGTCTTTGTTCATACACTTAAATCTCATCTATCTTAGCCGGAAAATGTCTCGGCTATGACACAGTGCTACTTTCGAGCCCTCGATCAGACGTAGTGAAGGGACTGAGTGCCTCTCCACCTTCAACAGGCAGGATGGTGGCCTAGAACAGAGCCCACACTCACCATTTACCACATAGGGCTTCCGCACAAGGTCCTTGGGTCTCTCCTCCACATCTACCTCCATGCCCTTTACCTGTAAGAACAAAGCCTGTGAGACCAACAGACAAGCACCTTTGATCAGAGAAAGTCTGATTGGACTAAGCAAGGACACTATCCACAACACAACTATAATGTAAGAAAATCCCTGCCTGAGGTCAGGCAGAACTAGATAACAAACTAACCCCTGAAGTCCCAGCAAAGTTATCAAGAGAAACACAAGCAGGGCTATCAAGATGAACCACCAGAGTTCAATCCCTAAAACCCAAAGTGGAAAGAGAACCAACTCCTGAAAGCTGTCCGCTGGCCCCCCAAGTCCCACAGTATGCTCACGCCCACACTCAAGCAATTTAACAAGCCCTTCCTTCATCTTTCTGTGACTGTGCCTTTCCTACTCTGCTGTGTGGTAACCCGGTGAAACACTGCACAGGAAAAATGCTTTAGAAGTTTACAAGGCAAGGATGTCTGATAGCTTCTCCAAGTCAATTACCTGACAGTGCTTAGTTATAGTTATAGCTTAACGTTTGCTTTAAAAAGCCGCTGTGGGTCGGGCGATGGTGGCGCACACCTTTAATCCCAGCACTCGGGAGGCAGAGGCAGGCGGATCTTTGTGAGTTCGAGACCAGCCTGGTCTACAAGAGCTAGTTCCAGCGCAGGCTCCAAAGCGACAGAGAAACCCTGTCTCGAAAAACCAAAAAAAATTAAAAAATAAAAAAAAATAAAAAGCCGCTGTGCCATTTTCACTTGCCTGAAGGAATGAGAAAAACTTGCCTAAAGTCAATGCACCAAATTCACTCAGCTGTCACCGCTTAGCTTCCTGAGAATTTAGTAAAGAAAACTCAAGATTATGTTAAGGGATGAAGAGGCACATTGAATATACAGCTGTGCAAATAAATAATATACCTTCACGTGCTTACAATTTCTGTGAATTAAAGCAGGAAAGAAGATATTGGGCAAAGTGGGGTGTTATTTTTGAAAGGCTCAAAGGGTGATTCAGATAGATTTGTTGGGAAATAGCTAGATGTCTCACGTGAAGGATAACCGAAGGCAGTATAGGAAACAAAGATCTCAAGCTCTGGACAGTCAAGGACAGAAAAAAGGCATATTCTAGAAAATTCCACTGAACTCCCAAACAGGCCCAAGAAGAAATGGTAAGCGGAGAAGGAATGACACTACAAGCCAAGCCCGTAAGTGTGCAGAGGAGGAAGTGTGAGTCGTTAAGGGGCTTCGGCCAGAATTAGTGCAAGCAAATTACTTTGTCGAAATTATGGGAAGGTTGTGTGGGGAGATCAAATTCTGAAACTCAGCTCAATGAAGGAAGGTGATGAAGAAAAATAGGGAAGGGCTAGGGTGGAGATGAGGAACGTTCCTGAACCTTGCTTATCAGTACCTTCCTCCTACGGAGGGGAACCGCCTTGTTGGGGTCCATGGCCAACCCCATCTCCGTCAGGTTCTGCCGCACGGATTTGGTGTGGTCCCAGGCATGTCGGATGTGAGAGCTAGCGGCAAAGAAAGAGAGATGGAGACTCTGTCACCTCGCCGTCGATCCCAGCCGAGGCCCCTGCCTCCGAACTGGCCCCTCACCACTCGATCCGTGGAGCTGCCTTCCGACGAGCATTCCGGTTCAGACGCTTTCGGTTGACATTGTAACCGAACTTCTGCCTCCGAGTCTTTCCCTTGGCCTTGGGCATCGCGCAGACTGACGCACCCGGAGCTCAAACTCAGAAGCAGCAGCTCTAACTCTGAATCACACTCCCAGAACCGCGTGTTAACAGGCTCTGCGCCCAAGCGAGCGCGCAGGGGTTCTCGGGAAATGTAGTCTTTCTAGTAACGCCTCCACATTGATTTACTACAACTTCCAGAATGAAATTGGCAGTAGCGCCTGCGTACTACCCTCAGCAGGCTATTTCCCCGCCCTCGTGGTGACCTCATCAGAGAGCGGGGTTCGCCGTCCGGATTTTTGTCCTACCTGTTTCTGTGCCGGTGACTATGGCGGCTCCCCGTCCTGTGAGTTCAGAGGCGCCTTTCGATCCGTCCCAAACTCCAGTCATCGAGGGCTTCAGTCCCACGGTCTACAGCAACCCAGAGGGCTTCAAGGAGAAATTTATTCGCAAGACCCGTGAGAACCCAATGGTCCCCATAGGTAAGTGTGTGCTTTAGGAACCGAAGACAGAGGCGGCAGAGATTTCGTGGGGGAATGAAATAGGGGCGGACCAGGTACGCTTTGGGTACGGGAAAGGGAGTGGGCCGAAGATGTGACGAAAGGGTGGGGTGGGGAGGACTGAAACGGATCGGAGCGTTTTGCGGGGCTTGATGAAGAGAACCCACTCTCGCCCTCCTGTTGTCGTTTACAAAACGAGGCTCTGGGAAAGTGGAGGTGGGCTACATCCTCAAAGAACCTGCAGGACCCAACTTGCTGCCCCCTGTGTGTGTTGTCCTCTCTCCAGGCTGTCTGGGTACGGCAGCTGCCCTCTCCTATGGCCTTTACTGCTTCCACCGCGGCCAGAGCCACCGCTCCCAGATAATGATGCGCACCCGGATCGCTGCCCAGGGTTTCACGGTCGTAGCCATCTTGTTGGGGTTAGCGGCATCTGCTATGAAGTCTCGACCCTGAGTGTCTGGCCGGGCCTTGAGAGCTCCATGGAAATCATTGTAAAACCCAGGAGCAACGAACAGTCCTGTCAGACGTATTCCCTCCGTTTCTGACTGTACCCTGTTGTCATTTGGGTGAGGAAGTGGCCGATTTTTGTGACTGATGTCCGTCCTCCTCTCCCCCAAAATCCCAGGTTCACTTCAGTTGGGTTGCACACTAAAAATGTGTGATGTGTCCCCTTAACTACTTACTTAATAAATCCTTAATACACTGGTAATGTGATGAATTCTTAGTCTCATTCCTATGGTCAAAGCCCTGATTGTTGGTCTATGTTTTTAGGAAGGAACAGAAGGCTGTTGGTAGGATTGGCCTGTAGAAATCAGCAGGGCCTGATAGTGACTATAGCTTCAACTGCTCTGCAGATTGAGGGAGAAGAATCCCGCCTGTAAGTTCAAGAGTAAAAGGTCAGCTAGAGGAGTAACTTAGTGAGACCCTATATCAAAATTTAAAATGGTCAGGGGATACAACTCAGTTGTACAGCATGTGGTCCTTGTGAGGCCCTAGGTTCAATCTCCAGTCATGAGAGAGGAACATAGAGCCTAGTGCCACCCAAAGTTTCCTGGTAACAGTCAAGTCACTTGGCCATTTGTTAAAAGTAGAGAGTCCCAAATGTTCATCCTTTGGATTCTAGTTCAGTGGGCCGAAAGTGGTTCCTTTTGGTTAAATAGGGGGAACTTTGCCAGCAATTTTCAAGTTTCTATAGCCTGTCGTAGTCCTTTTGGAGTTAGGATGTTCAACACCACCACCACCATCCTTTGTCTACTTCTTACTCCTGTTCTGTCTCTTCTGAGGCCCTCAGGCTCTGCTGATCTATACCACTCAGCTTTTGATGCGAAAGTCTCAGCAGGCATTTGTGGGTCTGTGGTCAGCACTGTGTTGACTTGAGGAACTGAGCTCCTCCCATGTACAACTCTCACCCTCTCAACACCTGCTTCAAGCTGGGAAATGGGACGAAAGTGAAGGTACATTTCTTGTGCCTGACATGTGGAAGGTCCATGACTAGAGCCTGGTGTTTGCACCTCCTTCATGGTCTTAGCTGTGAGGCAGATTGCCAGTGTTGAACACTGCATTGTGAAGCCCAGTGCAAGATGCAAGGGCAGAGCATAAAGAGCTGAAGACAGCACCACATTTCAAGGTCATGCCCACTGTGTTCCTATTATGATGCCCACCTCCTAAAATACATTGGAGAGTTGGATTCCAACTCTCAATTCTTTAGGTATTATTTTAGCAATAGGAACTTTATAGCCATTAATAATTAAAGTCTTTAAGGTAGACTTTAGTCCAGTAAGACTAGTATCCATATTTTTCACAAAAATTGGACAATTATGTCCATTGTTCCATATGGACAAGACATATATGGGGAGGATAAAGACAACCATATGAGGGTATAGGCAGAACCAGAGGGCTGGGCTGTATCTGCAAGCCAAGGAATGCCTGAGCTACTGGAAGTTAGAAAGAGGCACAGATCTTGCCTTAGCAGCTACAAAAGGAGTGGCTTCGTGGGTCTCTGATTTGGGAATTTAGCCTCCAGAACTGAGACAACAAATTTCTGATGCTCTACGACACCCAGGTTTTATCACCTTGTTATAGCAACAAATACTGTTGGCAGTTACTCAAATCTTTTTAAACACATGGAGAGTATAATGGCTTAAATATCCTGTTTACAGCCTCAGCTGAAGGGAAGGAGGTGTGGTCACTGTTGTTTACCCCAGGTCCATAGGCGGGACAGCTGAGGAGGGGAGGTGAGGCTGTGTGCAGCAGGCCTACCACATCTTAGAGGGTCCCGGTCACTCCCAGGAAAGAAGGTCTGGCAGATGATGTGCTTAGTCTCAGACACCACAGAGGCCACCGGCCTCACCTGCTTTCTACACTGCAAGCTGATTCTGCTCTGGAAGCCATAGTTTTCTTAGCAGAGACCCTATCTTCAGGCTTGTTAAAGAATCATACAGAGCAAGGTTGCAAAAGTGTTCTATGAGAGCTTGTCTTTCCTCTTGCTGGGAGAGACAGCAGACAGAGTTTGGGGTCCCTGCTTCCAGTTGGCAGCTCCTGAGTCTGCAAGAGTACATCCTCACCTCTAGAGGGCATGAAGCTGGGAAAGTTCTAAGCACAAACCAAGCCCTGACACCAGTTGCAGCTTCCAGAGAAATGAGGATAATAATAAATAAGTGTAAAAAGAGTTAACATACCCTTTAAGCCAAGAAAAAATACATCAGGAGGGACAGTCACAATTGAGTGAACTCAGAGGAGTCTTGAGGGGCTGGAACATGGGGCCAGGAGGGAGTGGGGGGGTTGAAAGGGGTAAGGGTCCCACTTCCCAGCTCCCAGAGAAGCAGAGGAACAGAACAGGCTGTGCAGCTGCCAGAGGAAGTTCCACCCTGGCTAAAGCAGCTGCTCCTCTGCCCCAGCAAGGCCCATGCTTTGTGGCCATTCTTAACAGCAGGCACCTAGCGGGACAGTGGTGTCTGCTTCAGGGACATGAGCACCGAGCGCAGGCGGGACACGTCTTTGCACTGCTTGCTGCTCTTGGGGTTGAAGTCACACAGCTGGGCTACCTTCTCCCACTCTGTGCCTGGGGTCTCCTCCTTGGATTCCTTCACAAAGGCCTCTTCGGATGCCCTGAAGGTGGAGAAAGGACAGGCGTTTTCATGATTGTCTTCTCCTGGGTCACTAATGTTCTGTTCCCATCAGTTTGTGGTGTGCAGCCTACTTTGGGGCATTAGCCAGAAGTCTTCCCGGCCCTGTGCCCTATGGCTTCAGCCACCGGGAACAGTCTTGACATAAGAAACCTAGGCCTAAGTGTGGAAGCCTAAGTCATCTAGACTAGGGCTTTTGAACTTACTGTCACCTCCTGAGAGGGTTTTTCACTGGCTCATGCCTATTGCTTTTTGTTAGAGCCCGTGGTTCATTATGTAGCCCAAGCTGCTCTTGAACTCTTGAGCTCAAGGGGTCCTCTCACCTTAGCCTCCCCAGTACCTAGTCTGGGTATTCTGTTCTCTGTCTCTCCCTTCCTACCTTTTCCTTTTGTTTGTCTTTGTTTAAATGGGGTCTCACATAGGCCAGGCTAGGTACGTGGCCAAGACTGACCATGAACTCCTGACCTTGCTGAGAGTACAGATGTGTGCCATCACACCGGGCTCACTCAGTATCTTTCCATCATGAGTTCCCACACTGGGGTTCCTGGTACATAAAAGCTACCAGCTTCCCCCCACCTTTCTTTTCTTCTTTTTCAGTACTAGGGATTGAACCTGGGCCTCAGATATTTTGGGTAAGTCTACCACTAAGCTGTGTCTCTACCTCTACCTCAACTGTTTTCAACACCTCCAAGACCTTTACCAAGAGAGAACCTAACCAACTATGTAATAGATGTAGGATTGCCTACAAGCATATCTGACTACAGAAACCTGAGCTCGAAAGTTCTGTGTGGATGGAGCCACAGCCTAGGGAAGACTCTATTGGAAGCTTTGCTCCAGTTGGAATCATGCTAGAATAAAAACTGGGGTGATCTCTGCTTCAAGAGTCTGCTTGTTTTGATGATGCCGGGTGTTGAATTTCTGTCTGTCTGTATGACAGGCAAGAACTCTACCACACTTCAGAATTTCTGGTTGATAGTCACTGACTTAGAGTGCTCAGTTGTAATTGGGACATCTATAACACACACCAGAGTTCAGTGACCATAGTGGAAAGGGGGCAGAAAGATCTTATAGAGCCAGCAGTCAGGAGGGATTGAGAGCAACAGTGTCTTCTGTCATGACAGGACACTAGCAGGCATGAACTCACAGGAGCTGGTCACCTGTACAAGAACAAATCAGTCAGCATTCTAACAATGAGTGGAAAGGGTTCATGAGCCCCCAGCCATACTGAGGAGCTGTATAGACAGCCTATGGTTTCTGAGGGAGGGAAAGTCAGTTTTGTTTATCGGTGTGGCGCCCATAGGTCCACACTGAGGAGTTTATTAGCAGCACCAATTGGACTAAGTTATTTGGGAGAGGGAAGAAAGGATGCAAAGTTGGGGGGGAGTTGGGAAGTGGGTCTGGATGGTAGCAGAGCTCTCCGGGTGACCCCACTGTGTTGCACCTACTAGAAGAGCTGGCTCAGGCTCAGTGACGTGGCCATCTGTCATGATCTTGCCTTTCTCGGCTAACCTGTGAGGGGAGAAGCGTGGCTTCCACTCTTCTGAGCTGTTCTCTGACCTGAGCAGCCATGGTGATGGGTTTATGCTGTGTGTGGTTGGACAATGGGTGTGAAGAAGGATTTATCTTTGGAGCTGCCCATCAGGGTCAAGAGGTTGCTCTCTGCCTTTACTGCTGATCTGTGGGCCATGGCAGGCAGCATGGGCATCACCATGGAGCTTGTTAGAAACAGGCTGAGCCTCACCTCAGTCCTGCAGAACCAGAATCTGCTTTGCTCAAGCTCCCTTGGAAATGCGTGGGCAGGTAGAAGGCTGAGAAGTCTTGATTCCAATTCTGTCTCCTTCGTAGCCTTCTTGGGTCCATTAGGAGCACTGAACCCAGCAGTGTTCTACAGCACCCACACCTGCCAGGTATCCCTTTCCCTGTTAGAAGCCTCCATGGCTCCCCACTGCCTTGAGGTCAAATCTAAGTTTCTTTAGCCTAGCACAACAGAGAGTTCTGCCAGGACCTCCCAGCCTCAGTGTCCATCCATCCCCACAAGCCCCACCCCTCAGTCCTCTCCAGGCCTCTGCCCCAGCTGCTTCTCCCATCTGGAGTGCCCTTCTCAACCCTTACTACCCAGCAGTTCATCTTTAAATCTTAAGGTGCAGCTGAGGGTCATGAGCCTGAAGCACTGGGTCCCCAGCAGAGAGGGCGGCTTCCAGAGCTCCTAATATAAATGTGTTCCAATCCATGAGCAACTTGCAGGGTGAGGGCTATGTGTCTCTTCTCTGTGTTTGACCAGTGACTGGCATAGGATTAGTACCAGCAGGTAAGGGCCAGATGGGCAAAGGAGGGGGTGGGCAGAAGGAAAGGAAGGCTGCTACTGTGCCCATGCTGTGTAAGGGAGGGCCAGTGCAGATGGCAGCAGAGGCTGCAGTGGCTTGTGGTTCAGCAGGCCTGGCTCCAGCAGGAACAGTAAGGAAATGTGTGAAATGAGTAAACAACACTGCTGTCCAGAGCGCACTACCTATGCCTAGGGCTGGTAGGAGAGGAAACCCACTCTTGCCATTCCAAATCCAGAGCAGCACAGTGCCAGCCAGATTCCTAACTCAGATACACAGGAGAGGGGCTGCTGTGGAGTGGGCCGGGCATCACGGTCAAGTCAGTGTGCTCAGGTGGGGGCAGGGGTAGACACAAAGACATCCTTTAGCCGGGCAGTGGTGGCGCATGCCTTTAATCCCAGCACTTGGGAGGCAGAGGCAGGCTGATCTTTGTGAGTTCGAGGCCAGCCTGGTCTACAAGAGCTAGTTCCAGGACAGGCTCTAAAAACTACGGGGAAACCCTGTCTCGAAAAAAAAAAAAAAAGACATCCTTTACTGTTTATGCCTTCAGCACTCTA
The DNA here is from genome assembly GCA_028555095.1 of Dicrostonyx torquatus. Lineage (NCBI taxonomy): Eukaryota > Metazoa > Chordata > Mammalia > Rodentia > Cricetidae > Dicrostonyx > Dicrostonyx torquatus. The sequence goes on from JAQHUG010000005.1 coordinate 3,628,259, forward strand.
TACGTGGTGCTTGTCCAATAAAACTCCCCTTCTCAGCTACCCAGTCCCAAGAAGCATCTCAGAGAAGAGCTAGGCTGCTGTGACTTCTGCCCTCCCATGTGATGCTGGGTAGTGCACGCCCTCCTCCGCCCCCACTTGGGAACTCTAATGGGCTTTGCTTTCTGCCTCCAGTTTGCTGGAGGGACAGAAATGGAAGGGTGAAAGTCAAGGGCTGCTCCGGCCCTGGAGTTCGCCTGCTGTTCTGGTCATTGCTCTGAGCCCAGCCACATGCATTTATACCACACAGACAAGAGACTCTGAAAAACCGCTGGGCTGCCCTCCACAGCTGCCCTGCAGAGAGCAAAGGAGACACGTACACATAGCCAATGATATCAGCATCTGGCTGCTGGTAGAACGCTTTGTCAGCGATCCTTGAGAAAAAAGTTAGGAGAAGGAGTTAGGTGGGGGAAGACAGACAGCAAGACAGGCAGGCACAGGGTTAAAGAGAAAGAGAAACAGTGTGTTAGTACCTCCATAGGAGACATGTTAGGAAGTACAATTTAAAAGCTAACAATTATCCATAAGAGTCGGGAGTCCTGTACCTTTGATGGCTTCCTACTGCTCAATGAGGTCTCTTCCCAAGACCCTTCCAATGCCATTCCCATAAGCCACCTACTTCCTAAAACCATTCCCTCTACACTTTGACTCTATAGATCAACATACTATATGCTCCCAGCTCTAGATTGTTCTTCCTTATATTAATCCTTTTCCTGATGAACCATCATTATCCCTCAAAGACAAGTTTCTAGACCAGTGGTTCTCAAGCTTCCTAATGCAGAGATCTTTTAACACAGCTCCTCATGCTGTGCTGACTCCCGACCATAAAGTTATTTTGTTGCTACTTCACAACTGTAATTTTGCTACTGTTATGAATCGTAATGAAAATATCTGATATGCGGGATACCGATATGCGACCCTGTGGGGGGTTTGCGGTCCACAGGTTGAGAAACACTGGACTAGACACTGATTCTTCTCTGGCGTGCTAATTGCTTCTTTGCTTCTATGGTCTTCACACATAGAGTCCCAGTGGATCCAAGTTTGGCTGCACACATATGATTCGCTCCTCTGAACTCCTAGATGACACAGAAGGGTCCTCATCTGACACCTAGTGTCCAACTTGGCATGCAGCATTTTGGTTATCGCTCCCTCCCTGGAATATCTTGTATCTTGAAGGGCACAGCATCAAAAGCAGGAGAGCATCCATTTCCACAAATGTGTACTCTGGTTTGCACCCACGCCCCTATCTGGCCTGTGCTTTACAGGATCAGCTGCTAACACTACAGTCCCTGTGGTTTAAGTGGGACTGGCCCCCATGTGCAGCCCAGTGAATGAGACTTCCACCCTGGCTGGGTCCCATTGGAGTACCCCCCTCCTGTCTACAGTCAGAGGCCTGGCCTGGGCACATAGCCCAAGCCAACTCTGGCAGGAGCCGCTAGATGCTTGCTGTTTTCACTGAGCTTGCCAAGCCAGTAGAGCAGAAACCTGAAGCTGCTGCTCCCATACAGGGTGTGTCCAACAGGAAGCCCAGAGATAAGGAAGCTCAGCTGACTGACTTCGCTTGTACCCCAATGCCACTGTCGTGGCCTTTTCATTTATACAGGCCATTAATGCTCATCCCTTAGCCACACAGGGCTGAAGCACTGTCATTTCTATAAGAAGTGAAATCAAATGCTCAGGCTGGCTCTTCACTCCCTACCAGGCCTATGCCTCTCTAAGTTACCTACAGAGGGCTCAGGGTCCTGGAGAGTCTAGTCACACTCCATTGTGGCACCCATTCTGCTTCCTGTCAGTCACAGAGAGGTCTATGAGGAACCCCGAGTGTCCAGCAGCTCTTTCCTCCGTGTCTTTACTACGTTACCCATCTCAAGACAGTCCCCACCACCACCACGCCCTTCATTGCCTTCATGGTCCCTTCAGCCTCCTCAAACCCCTCCGGGTGCTCATGGCTCCCCTCATCTCCTCACAGCCACCCCTCGTGCTGCCCTGACTGCCCTTGGTCTCCTCAGCTCCCCTTGGGTCCCCAGGGTCACTCACCTGTTGTTGATCTTGTTCTTCTCAACCTGCTCACTTTGGCGCTGGTTCCACTCCTCTAGGTCCTTCTTGGCCTTCTCCCGCCACTCCTGTTCAGTCACCTTAGAGGCAGCGTCTGTGAGCCCAGCAGGAGAATGAACACAACTTTTCTGTGGGGAACAGCCACCCTGGATGCACCACCCTTGGCCCCCAGCCAGCAGCCCCAGGACCCACCCTCAGCCAAGGCTGCCTCACCTTGTCCCACCCATCATATCCCAGAAGCCATCCCTGCTGGAATCAGCTCTCCCAGCTATGCCCTCACCCAGCTCCTGCAGCCTCTTCTTCTGTTCCTCTCTCCACTTTCGGATGCTCTCAGGCTCCTGAGTCAACCTGTCCGCCTGGGCAATTGCAGCATAACCATCGGCAGGCCCATTAGCCTCCTACAACGTAAGCACAGTGTTCCCAGCCCATCCATCACGCCTGCCCTGCTGTTTGTGCTCCTCTACTGCAACCAAGATAGCCCCCAATCAGGCCACCCCACCCATTTCCACCACCCAGTGACTATACCTTTACACTCTGTATTCCCTCTGCCAGCCAGCAGCTCTGCTCTCCTGTGGCCTCAGGCAGGGGAGTCAACCTCTCTGTGCCTGATCATTGTCTCAAGCCCAGCCAACTCATTTATAGTCCCTTTTGTCCACCATAAAACAGGATAAGTGATAGTACCCACTCCCATAGAGTTGATACAAGAATGAAATGAGTTTTAAGCCAGGTGGTGGGGGTGCACACCTTTAATCCCTGCACTCAGGAGGCAGAGGCAGGCAGATCTCTGAGTTTTGGTCTACAAGAGCTAGTGCCAGAACAGGCTCCAAAAGCTA
>JAQHUG010000005.1:3632817-3648357 GCA_028555095.1 Dicrostonyx torquatus
TCCAAAGCTACAGAGAAACCCTGTCTCAAAAAACCAAAAAAAAAAAAGAAGAAGAAGAAAAAAAAGAAACCCTGTCTCAAAAACACACAAACAAACAAAAGCTGTAGATGTCATTTGTCTTGCACACAAGTCCCTTGTGCTACCATTATTAAAATCTGTTACCGTTGTGTTACATGATAAAACTATGCAGCCTACTAATGTGTTCATCTGTCCATCAGAGTGTCACCTTTGTAACAGCAGGGACCTTGTCTGTTATGTTCCATCACTTTGTGTACAGAGCCCACCACAGTGCCTGGCACACAGGAGACTACAGACATTTGCTGAGTGAGCATGCAGCCCAGAGACAGGCAGAACCACCATACTAAAACTTTGCCATGGCGGCAGGGGTGGGAACAGCTGGGGAGATGACTAAGCAGTTAAGTGTTGTGGGATCTTTGTACACTGTGTAAAGGTGTATTTGTTGTGATTGGTGTAATAAAAAGCTGAATGGCCAATAGTATAGGCAGGATTTCTAGGAAGAGAAAGGAAGAGGAGGAATTGAGGTGTGCAGGAGAAGCCAGGAGACACGGAGAGGAAAGAGGAGGTGCAAGATGGAAGAGAGGTAACACCACGTGATAGAACATAGATTAATATAAAAGTTATAAGAGCTCGTTAGGAACAAGCCTAGCTATAGACCAAGCTTTCATAATTAATAAGAAGCTTCTGTGTCATTATTTGGGAGTTGGTTGACAGGACAAAAAAAACTTGTTACGGTTAAGAGCATGACTGCTTTTTTAGGGGACCCAGGTTTGGTTCCCAGCACCCACATGGCAGCTCACAACAATCTGTTACTCCAGCTCCAGAGGATCTGACACCCTCTTGGTCCCTGTGGGCTCCAGGCATAGACATGCATCGAGACTTTGGTGGTTTGAATGAGAACAGTCTCTATATTACCATATATTTAAATGCTCGGTCCCCAGTTGGTAAAACAGTTTAGGAAGGATTAGAAGGTGTAGCCTTGTTGGAAGAGCTGTGTCACTGGGGGCTGGCTTGGAGGTTTCAGAGCTCACCCATGGCTAGTTAGCTCTCTCTGTCTCGTGCTAGTGGCTCAAGATGTCAGCTTTCTGCTACTGCTCCATCACCATGCCTGCCTGCCGCCGTGCTACCCACCATAATGGTAATAGACTCTGACCCTCTGAAACTGTAAACCCCAAATAAACTCTTCTCTAAGCTGCCTTGGCCATGGTGTCTTATTACAGCAATAGGAAAGTAACTTAAGACACAAGCAAAATACCCATACACCTAAAATAATAAAACCTTGCTGTCGCAAACTTGAACTCTAAAGCCATACAATCCCATTGCTGGAAGCTGAAAGATATGCATTTGACTGAGTAAGTCCTGAATATATCCAGCCTGTTTTCCGCACTAAGAATGGGACTTGTAGTAAGATGGCCTCTCAGACCTGGTGCTGGGGTTTGATGCAACAGGATTTGTAAAGTTTTTCTTTCTTTGCGTAGAGACAGGGCCTCATGTTGCCCAGGATGGCCTAGAACTTGTTCTAATGAGGATAATCTTGAACTTGTGATTATCCTGCCTCCACCTCCAGAGTACAGGAATCAGGTATATGCCACGGTTCCAGCTTTATTCAGTGCTGGGGATGAAACTCAGAGCGTTGTGCCGGCTAAGCAAGCACTACCAACTGAGCTCCACTCAGAACCCTTTGGAAGACAGACAGTGCCTGTGCAGAATGATGGCCCAGAGAGTTGTAGTAGAATCATTCTATTTATTTATTGGTATGTGCCAGAGAGGACCTGAGTGTGGAGGTCTGGGGGCAGCTTAAGGGAGTTGGTCCTCTCCTTCTACTGTGTGAGTTCTGGGATTGAACCCGGGTCCTCAGGCTTGGCAACAGGTGCCTTTGCTGCTCTGCCATCTCACCAGCCCATCACTGTCATTTTTCATTCCCATTGTACAGAGGAGAACACCAAGGCCAAGAAGTGGATAGAAGATGTAGTGGGGTTCAGATCTGGTGACAAAGTTGCTAGAGCTTGAGACAGAAGTGTTGGGGCTTGTGTACTTCAGTAGGTCCTGCCACCGTACCTGGCTGGTGCTCTGGCCTCCACTTTTCCTGTGGGCACTGATCCCCCAGGGCTCCGACTGCAATGTGCCCTCCCTCCTTCCTCCACCATAGGCATTTCCGCCTCCTCCCAGCATGCCCCAGGCCCTTACATTCCAGGTTTCTCCACCCCAGGCACCCCGTCACAGTCTTTTCCGCATCTTCTATCTACCCAAGAGTTCCCAATGGGCAGGGCAGGGCATCCTTACATTACAGCCTCCTATTCTCCCCCAGATCCTGGTTCCTTGTCCCCCTTCAAGCATTTGCCCAACTGTAGGTATTGCTGTTGTTTAATGTCTTTCCCCACAGGACAGTATCTGGGAGCCCTCTGTCTCACTCTCCACTATCCCAAGCATACAATAGGTGCTCAGTGAGCTGTGGCTAAATGAGCCAAGACCCCAGAGCTCACAGTATCAGCTGTGGGGAGGAGCTTGGTAAGCACTTTGTGAAGCAGCGGGGCTCCATGGCAGGTGTCTGAGCAGTGAGGGCAGGGCCAGCCCTGGGCCACGTACGTGCCCAGGTCCAAACATGCCCAGCTTTGCACCTAGGACTCACTTTCCTACACAGAACCACACCTCATCAGGCCCTGTAGAAACCAGCCTGAACCTTGTGTGTGTCCTTGATTTTTTCCCCTTATCTGTCCCATGGCAGTCTAACAGGAAGCTCTGTTGGTACTCTCCTAAGGTACATCCCCAATCAGATTACTTCCCACTTTCTTCCCTTTCAACCACTGATGACTTTGTCCTGGATTCAATCCCCAGATGCAAAATAAGATGACCCATGCAAAACTTAACTAAAATAATGTCCTGTCCAGTTTTAAAATGTCCCAAAAGCTGAGCATGGTGGTGCACGCCTTTAATCCCAGCACTCAGGAGGACCTTTGAGCCCAAGGCCAGCCTGGTCTCCAGAGTGTTTAAGGATAGCCAGAGCCACACAGAGAAACCCTGTCTCCAAAAAAAAACAGCAAAACAAAAACAACAACAAACTAGACACAGTGCTGTAGAGATGGCTCAGTGGTTAAGAGCCCTGGCTGCTCTTCCAGGGGTCCTGAGTTCAATTCCCAGTTACCATATATATGGTGGCTTACAACCATCCCATCTGTAATGCGATCTGATGCCCTCTTCTGGCCCGCAGGCAGATGTGCAAACAAAACACTATACATAATAAATCTTAAACACACACACACAACAACAAACCCAAAGGCTTTCTATTGCAATTTGAATAAAAATCCAAGTGTCCTGCTCTCTCCCACTCCCTGATTTCGTGGTCAGTGCACTCTTGACACACTGTCCCTCCCCACTCCTAAGTGTCCTAGTCTGGAGCTCTCTTCCCCTTAGGTCTAGGGCTTCCATCTTCACCGCTCTTCCTCTGTCTAATTCAACCCAGTGCTCTGAGAGAGGCCTCCCATGTCGACCACTGTTTGTTTTGTTTTCTTAGTAATAGAATAAACTCAGATCCACTGAACTATATCTCAGGCCTGCCCCTCCTGCTTTCATTTTAAATTAAATTTATTTATTTTGTGTGTATGCACACACCATGTAAGTATGGAGGTCAGAGGACAACTTGCAGGAATCAGTTCTCTCCTTCCACCACGCAGGTCCCAGGGATCAAACTCAGGTCATCAGGATTGAGAGCAAGTTTGTTATGGTGAGCTATATTGCTCCTTCCTTCCTCTCTCCCTCCTCCCCTCCCTCCCTTCCTTTCTGTTTTGAGACAGGGTCTTGTTGAGTTACCCAGTTTGGTGGTGAATTTTTGATCCCCCTGCCTCAGCCCCCAGGTCTGAGTTTACAGGCCTTGCCCCACCCTGAGCTGTGGCCACTTTCCTAAACAATTTCTCCACAGTCAGCCTCTCTTCTATGTCTGCTCATTGGTCACTGACCCTCAGCTATGAAGTTATTTTCACAACAGTGCCTCTGTAATTGAATATATGCAGTTTTGTTTCTTGTCATTATTTCCTAAATAGTATCCTCTGACAAAGCAGTTACATTGTATTAGAAGTTACACATAATCTAGAGATAATTTAACATGCACAGGAGGATATGGCTAAGTTACATGCAAATACCACGCCATTTCCTTCACATACACTGCTAGGATTAGACCTGGGGCCTTGGAAGTGTTCTGCTAAGCCACACCATAGCCCCAAAACTTTACCATTTTATTACAATATGGATTTTTATACTTTCAGGATTCTGGACCAGTTCCTTTTGGAACCCAGGGGACAGCTGTATTTATTGTCCGCAGAGCACTTGTTGCTGTCTGAAATGGTTTGTTTACCTGGATACTTTTTGCCCTTCCCCCAACCTTCTAGCCACCTAAGAAAGTATGCTCTAGCTGGGCAGTAGTGGCTCACTTTAATCACAGCACTCAGGAGGCAGAGGCAGGTGGAACTCTTTGAGTTCGAGGCCAGCCTGGTCTACAAGAGCTAGTTCCAGGACAGGCTCTAAAGCTACAGAGAAACCCTGTCTTAAACAAACAAACAAACAAGCAAAAAAAGTATGCTCTACCAGGCTAGAGAGATGGCTCAGCGGTTAAAAGCACTGTCTACTTTTCCAGAGGACCCAGTTTCAATCCCCAGCACCCAAATGGCAGCTCACAACTGTCTGTAACTACAGCTCTAGGGAATTTGATACCCTGACACAGACTTGCATACAGGCAGAATGAATACCAATACACATAACATAGAAATAAATAAATCATGTAAAAAAAGAAGAAAGTATGCTCCATTAAAAACCAGAGACTGACTGCCTTCATACAGCATCCAGAGCGGGAGGGCCTACCTGAGGGAGGGTTTATTGAGGGCAGGGACATAGCTCAATGGCGGAGTGCATCCCTAACAATCACAAGGTCCTGGGTTCACGTTCAATCCCCAGTTCAACCAAAGAACAAGGAGAAGGAAGAGGAGGAGTAGAAGGAAGAGAAAACTTATTAAGCCCATATATGTGATATGTGTAGGTACTTGTGGATAGGAATGAACAAGATAACCTGTCTTCTGGTAGCTTGAGATGAGGACCACAGCTGACAGGTATACTGTAGTACAGGACAGGTAAAAGGTCAGACAGAAAATGGCATGCCCATTCTTAAGGGGGGGGGCAGAGAGCATGAAAGGATAGGGGAAAGGCATTGTAGGCCACCATCCAACATGCTAAAGGTCCACACAAGTAGGTCCTGTGCCTCTGATGCTCTGATGCTAATGGGTGTGGGAGGAAGAAGAGTGAGGAGGCACAGGAGAAGCACCGCTGGGTACGCATCTCCTCCTATCCATGCCATCACACCTCCATTATCTCCAGAAACCTCACCTAAAGTTAGGATTCCCAAGCACTTGTAACTAAACAGATGTCTTTGATCTTTACAGTTCCACTGAGAAGGTTTTATTGCCCTTGTTTTATAGGTAAGGGGACTCTAGTTCCAAAGTGCCATGGTCACCCTTGGCAAGCAAGTGACAGAGCCAGGTTCAAATTGAATAACTGGGTGTGAACATCCTTGGCACAAAACAGCTGAACAGGAACACTGCTTCTTCTGTTCTGTGGCTCCTGTACTGCCGCTTGTCTCCTTGACTGGCCCTCTGTGCCCTCTATCACCCCCGTGCTGGGGACAGAATCCAGGGCCTATGCATGCTAGACAAATACTCCGCCACCCAGCCACACACCCAGGCCTCAGCCTGGCTGCTGCTAAGTGACCTCAAGACACTGTCCGTTTGTAGTCCGTGCCACGCACACATGCACACACAGAGACACACACACTTTGCTACCTCCAGGCTACTCCTCAGCTCACTTAGTGGACAAGTCAGTAATTTATAAGACGCTGTCTTGGTCACAGAGTACTTTTCCCAACAACCCTGTGGGGACAGCAGCTACAAATAAGAAACCAGGCCTTGAAAGGTTATTAATCTGAGGTCATCCAGCTGGGAAAAGCCAGAAAATGAATTGTAGGCTTCCACTACAGTCTGTGGTCTGGGTGTGAAGCCTGAGCAGCCCTTGGAGCAATTCTCCTATACACCCAGGGCACATGAGTCTCGGTTCCAAACACCTCCCATACCTGGAGATAGATCTGGCCTTGTTCCAGGGCCAGGATATGAAATCTGCTCAAGCTGGGACTACTTCCTACACCACACAGGAGGCCACTGCTGTGCTGTGGCTGCGAGTTATACGTGACTCCTCTTTAGGCAATCATATCAGCCCCGTGTCTGTGGCCTCTAAGGGCTTTCCTGACATATCCCTCTATGCAGCAGACTCCACAGGCGCTCTGGATGAGCCCGAGCCAAATGTCAGTATTACCTTCTGTTCCTTTATATATGCTGTTCCCTCAGCCAGGACCACAATACCTCCCTAGGCAGCCTTGAAACCCACTTCTTGTGTCACTTCCCTGTTGGGCTCCCAGACTTCAGCTCCTGGAGTTACTGAAGCCATGTAACTAGCACAGCTATTAAATCTCCTCGAGAAAAAAGGGAATTAAAAGAAGCTGCGTAATGGGGTATTGGTGGGGGGATAAAGTAGGTTAATCCCTGTAAAGCTCTCAGTTGGCTTTAGACACAAAAACACTCAAGTTGTTAGATTTTTTTAAGGCCTCAAAATGTGCCCCATGCTAGCCTTGAACTTATGACCTCCTGTCTCAGCATTACCCTCAAATCCAAGCTCCTGGGCTATTGTGACTTCTTTCCAGGTCTCTGTACTCCATCAGAAATGAGCTTTGGGGACAAACACTCCATTGGCTTTGCCTTCACATCCACCACCGCAGCCCAGGCCTGGCCCACAAAGAATGTGAGTTGAGAAATGAATGAACAAATGGCTGATTATAAAGCCGGGGGAGGGCCCAGGAAAGGCACTGAACATTGTATCAGAGAGGCCTGGCTTAAAGTGCCTATTCTACCATGCACTGGGTGATCACTGTCAAGAAAAATCCCTTCCCTAGGCAACTTTGATTTCAAAACTGTGAAAGGAGAGTGACAGTGTCCCACTCTAGGAACTAGTAAGGCTTATACAAAGCAACAGCCATGGAATCACTGCCCACTCGGGTAAGGAAGTCTGACTACTGAGGCTTACTGTCACCGTGTGGCTAGAGTCCTCACTACCAGACAGCGTGAGTTCAGCAGCGTTGCTGGCTGGCAGGTCCGAGAAATACTTCACTGGCTTTTCTCCTGGTGGCTTTGGATTTATTTTCCTGTCTGTGCCAGTGAGTGTCAGAGGCCACAACTGAGGCTCAGCCACCTGGCTAGGAGGTGGGGTCACTTCCAGATGGTGTAGCAGCCCAGGGCTATAGTGATCATACTAGTGGCTGAAGAACTCTAAACTCCTCCAAAGCTCCATTGAGGAAAGGGCTGGGTATGGCCAGGAGCAGAAAGCAAGAAGCCACAGACAAGCCAGCTGATCTCCAGCTACCCCACCCACCTCCTGAGGGACTTCTTGCTGGCATGCTAAAGCTCCAGGGATGGCCAGGATGATGAGGCATATCTGCCTTCAGGACTGGGCAGCTGGGCTGAGCTGTTGAGTCCTGTTAGTAGCTCATAGGAGAAGAGATGCAAGGGAGGGGGAAAGAAAACTGATGCCAGAAGATGGAAAGGAGAGGAAGAGTCTTACAAGGGCCCTCCGTCCCTGTCCCTGTCCCCCATGGGGCCGGAGGAGCTGTAATAGGTGCTGGTCACTAACCCTCAAACTGTGTGGGGGATGAGGTTGGTAGCTGGTCACCCACAGAGTCCACCAGGAAAGACTGAGGTATAGAGGCTCTTGGATGTGCTGGGTTTGCACAGTCCAAGGCCTCCACCCCTGAAAGTGCATGCCAAATGATGCTGTGCTCATCCTAAAGAGTTTTCTGGGTCCGGCAGCAGAGTGAAGCACAGTTCAGAGTGTAAGCCACGCAGGTAGGATGGAACTGTGCTACTAAACTTCTGTAACCCTCTCTTGCCCAGGGGCATTCTAGGGCAGCATGGGTGTGATGTGATTCACAAATCAGCATGCCTCATGAGAGTAGAGAATAAGAATTACTGCTGAGGTCGAGTTAGGAGAAGGACAGAGAGGAAGAGCAAGGAGAGATATCTTGATAAAAGGAGCCATTATGGGGTTAATGAGAAGCCTGGCATTAGGGAAATTCCCAGGATTCCACAAGGATGATCCCAGCTAAGAATGTAAGCAATAGTCAAGAGGGTACCTTAACTGGCCTTCTTCCCCTGTAATCAGATTGAAGACTCCCTTAATTGACATCATAGAACCCTCATCCATAAACTGATGGAAGCAGAACCAAAGATCCACAACTAACCACTGGGCTCCTAGAGTACAATCAAAGAGAGAGGAGCCATAATAAGAACAAGGGTCGGCCGGGCGGTGGTGGCGCACGCCTTTAATCCCAGCACTCGGGAGGCAGAGACAGGCAGATCTTTGTGAGTTCGAGACCAGCCTGGTCTACAAGAGCTAGTTCCAGGGCAGGCTCCAAAGCCACAGAGAAACCCTGTCTCGAAAAACCAAAAAAAAAAAAAAAAAAAAAAAGAACAAGGGTCCATGATGGGGGAACCTGCAGAGTCAACTAACCCAAACTAGTGGGAGCTCACAGACTCCGAACTGGCAACTGGGGAACCTGCATAGATCTGATCTAGGCCCCCGAAGGCAGGTGACAATGGTGGCACTTGAGCAATATATGGAGCCACTGGCAGTGAGATCAGGATCTAACCCTAGTGCATGAACTGACTGTTCATTCTCTATGGAGAGATACCTTGCTCAGCATAGGCATGGGCACTTGATCCTGCCTTAATGAGAGATGATGAGACAGACTTAGTTGACTTCCTAAGGGAAGGCCTTACTATCTCTGAGAAGCGGATGGGGGTAGGGTGAGGGAAGGTGGGGAAGAACAGGAGGAGAGGAGGGAGGAGGAACTGGGATTGGTTTGTAAAAAAAAATAAATAATTAAAATAACTACTTCTGAGACTGTGCTCTTCCGATCTCCAAATGCAAAGTGATGTTGGGGTGAGGAGTGGAGGTGGCGGTGGCGGGAGCTCAAGGCCTGGACAGCCAGATTATCCAAGTGAGGAAAACTTCAGCAATGGTTGATATGACCCTGTGACTTCATATAAGTCTCTGCAACATCTGTAAATCTCAAACTTCTGTCAATTGAAAAGTACAAATCTGCTGCTCAGTATGTTCCAGATACTCTTGCAGTTCCAAGTGCTACTCCAGCACAGCCACTTTAGAACAAAGACCTTTTGAGCCATTAAGGTCCTATGAGTGTTCTTAGAGCCCAGAAGTGGCCCATCAAAAGTCCTAATAGTACAAGAATAACACTTACTGCTTAGCTCTGCTATATGTAACTGGACATGGAGCTGAGGGGTCCTGGGGAGACACTTTTCTAACTCCCTGATGTTGAGTCATTTTCCAGAAATGGGGCTAGGCCAGTTTTCCTGTGTAAGGACCAGCCCATCCCACTTACATAAGAAAGTATTGTTTACTCTCCCAGGATCCAAGAGGCCAACTCCTCCACAGGGTGGGGCTCAGGAGATCAGGAAGCTGCAGGCCCCAATATCCCTGTCTTACCAAAGTTCACACAGTGGAGGAGACAAGGCTCCGTCTAGACATTAGGGGTTCTACACACCTATGTGGGGATTTGGGGATACCATTGGCATCTGCACTCTCCCAGTCTGTTTTTGTTCTGTTCTGTTCTTTCTTTGTGGTGCTGGGGGTTTAACTTGGAGCTTGTCCACTGAGCTCCATCCCCAGACTATCATCAACAATAATACCCTCTACCCTCATCCACCCCCTACCAGTCCCTGTGGTGCCAATAGGAAGCCAGGGCCTCTCACTCTCAGGACTATCATCGTTAACAACTGGAATGCCTTTTCCAAATATTTGATGCATACACTTAAAAATGAAAGTGATGTGCCACAATGTTCTGTCACTCATTCTGCATGTATGCCTAGAAGGGCAGGAAGCTCTGATAGCCCTCTGTATCCGGAACTTTGATTCCCAGCCTGTTTAGGCCCCTGATTTGGGACATCCAGACTGTTTCTAGTTTGTATGTGTTAGGGATCATGCTGCAGAGATTCTGGGTACCCTTTCAGAGAAATTCTGAATGTAATCTCCCAATCGAAGAGCCCACATAAAGTATTCAGTCAGGCCAGCCTCCCACCAGAAGTGCCTGATTGGGCAGAGCTCTAATTTCCTTTGTCCCATGCCACTCCTTCCTGAGGACAACCTGAGCAACTCATCAGCTCCTGTCTTCAATGGTTCCCTCCCCAACATGACAAGAAAATGGTCAAGGCAGCAAACAGTGAGCACTAAGTGACCTCCAGTGGAGACTAAAGGTGCTAAGCCCGACACAGGCAGTCTCATCTCTGCTTACCTGAAACACATCTCCATTGACTGTCGTCCCCATGTCCTCAGAACCAGCTGGAAGGAGCAAGGAGATAGAATCATTCATGGTTCTATGGTGACTACAACCATGTGTATACTGACACTCTCCCCACAGACCTAATGAATATATAAACAACTGAGGCCCAGGCCCTAGCTGTTCCCTGTGCAACCGCTGTCATAATTAATATTTACCACAGCCCTGTAATAAAACTTAGTGACCCATTTTACAGATTCTCAAGTGGAGACTCAAAAAGGCTACTGTGATTGCTCAAGATTACCTAGTCAGTGCACTGTTTCTTACCTACCTGACACTGTGGAGCTGGGACCCGGTAAGTAGGCAGGGGTACTGCAGGCTTAGGGAGAGGCCACCAGGGATGAGGAAGAGAGGGTCTGTGTCTCTGCATGTCCTGGTGGAACCTTGAGCAACCGCTCTGCCTGGGAGAGCAGGACTCACAGCTCCCCCTGGGCAACACTTGGCCTATTTTCCTCTCTGTGTCCCTCCCAAGGTTTCACTTTGCCTTCACAGTGAGTAAATCCTCCCAGTTCCTTTGTCCAACATCCAGTTAGTCACAAATTACCTGTGGCTTCTGCTGTAACAGTGACCCTCAAAGTTGCCTTCCCCTCGCTCCTATACCAGTCCAGACTGTGCCCCCATCTCATACCTACACACCTGCTTTGGCTGGTCTGTCCTGCTAGTGGCAAGCACCCGGAAAAGCACCATGGCTGTCTTCTCCAAAGCCATGCCCATGCATGGGACTGGGCCTTTGTACAAGTTATCACTAGCTGCTGAATAAACAAGCGACTTTTTTTTTTTTAATGGTGTACAAGTCACCTCCTACAGGGAGCCTTAGACTGCTTCCTCTACTTCCCCAAGGCACTAAAAGAAGGTCTGATCTCTATGGTACTCTAGAACACTATGCAGGATGTCCCACTCTTGTGTAATGGCACTACACAGGGTGTCCCACTCTTGTGCAATGACACTACACAGGGTGTCCCACTCTTGTGCAATGGCACTACATAGGATGTCCCACTCTCGTGCAATGGCACTACAAAGGATGTCCTACTCTCATGCAATGACACTACGCAGGGTGTCCCACTCTTGTGCAATGGCTTGGTATGCCTGGGGGCATATACTCCTTACCAGGCTCTGAATGCCTACTTTTCCCCTGCTAAGGGCTCCTGCATAGAATGGGCGAACAGAGACAGTTGGCCAAATGAGAATTAAATTGCTCTTTGGGGCAAGGCCTCTCTGAACCTGTCATGCCTACTAGCTGTGACCCACAGCAGGCCTTATGCAGGCATCACAGAAGGACAATTAGCCCTGTATGAGTTAGACAGAGCTGAGAAAACAACAGTACTTCTGCCTGAGCCTGAAAGGAAATGGGGGGGGGGAACGACACTCAGCCCCATGTCAGTCACCTGCCACTGATATAAATTCTAGCCTCTTTACAGAGTCAAGCAGTGATTAGTCCTGGTCTACTATGATAGCTCTCACCTCACCCACTTAGACAGGGTTTCTGCTGCACAGGAGGCCTGCTCGCTAAATGAGGGTGAGCCCAAAAGGGTATGAGCATCCTCCTCAGCAGGACTTCTTCTGGGTAGCTTCTCTACCTAGCTTTACCTTGCCAGGGTCAACTCCTGATACTGTGTGCCTATGGGAAGAGCCTTTGGAGAAGTGGCACTACCTCTCTTGGCAAGGCCACATGGTGCCCACCTCAGCCTCCAGAAAGATGGAGCATAGTCAGCCTCTTTGGGATGGCATACACACGCACAGAATCTCCAGTGCTATTCCACAGTGCTCTCTGGCTCTTAGACATTTATGATCCTGAGTCTGTAGCAGAGCCCAAGAACAAATACAGCAAGGTAAATACAAGTCCCAAGGATATGCTGTTCTGTGTGGGGCCTCCTCAGATGCCTGACCCATTTGGGAATCCAGAACATTCCTGTGAGCTTATGAGGCCCAGCAGGGACAACAGATTACACAGAGCTGGCCTCTAAGTCAGTCAGGCCAAGAGCCCAGAGAACTGGGTGTGAAAGCATAGACCATCTGGGCCCTACCCAAGGCCGACAAGTGGAAACAAAGTGTCCACGGCTCAAGCCTGCTGCTCAGAGGGAAGGCTCAGTGGGGCTCTGAGCTCTGGGCTCAGGCCTACACCACACAGGACTTTCCCCAGGGCCTCCTGAGAGCCAGCGTTAGTGAGCTCAACATGGAGCCAGAAGACCCCATTGTCTAAGGGGAGGTGACTCAGACATGTGCCTTGGTGGCTGCTGTTGGAGCCAGCTTCTTCCCAGCTCCCAGAAGGCCCAGGCCCTTTCCCTTGACCTCCAGGCTCCTACCACTCCTGCTACTCAGAGGAGAATGGCTGCCTGGCACTGGCTAGGCTTAAGAGCATGAGGTCCACAGGGGCAGTGGTGGCGCACGCCTTTAATCCTAGCACTGGGGAGACAAAGGCAGGCAGATCTCTTTGAGTTCTATGCCAGCCTGGTCTAAAAGCAAGTTCCAGGACAGCCAGGACTGAGAAACCCCTTGTCTCCAAAACCAGAAAAGCATCAGGTCCATTCTGTTTGTGCCTGAACACCCTCTGATCTCCACTTTTGAAGTGCCTCCTTATGCTGGGCACCTGCAACACCAAATGTAGGAATCTGGAAGACTCTCAGAGGGCTCTGTCCCTGGCAGCTTCCCCAAAGATTATCCCCCACTGTTTGTCTTCCTGACATCTCATGTCCCGATTGTAAGTACCTGAAAAGACCACAGCTTGTTAAACCCTGGGCCTTTATGGCTATCCTCAGCCTGAATGCATGCCATCTGTCTTTCTCATGACTTTCTAATGACCTGGGACCTCCTGATGAGGGAAGAGCCTTCTCAAGGAGTAACTGGACAAGTGAGTTCCATGGAGGAACCTGGGCAGGTGCCCTGGGAACATAAAGGGCCCATGCTGAGGAACTGAGAGCTGCTGCTTCAGACCTGTATGGCTTGGTTAGGCCTCTGCTTCTCCTTGCCGCATCCAGTCATCTCCTAGACAGACTTACACAGTTAGTCTTTGGAATAACAGTATGGATCCAGGAGGCCTGAAATCAAGCCCCAAGACCTATCTCTTATGGCTGTGGAGCCCTAGGCAAGATACTCAAACTCTGGTTTCTTCTTTTTCATCATTATTTACTCATTGTGTATGTTTATGCTTGTGGTGCACACACACATGTAAGGTCTGAGAACATGCGGGAGTGAGTTCTCTCTTATATGTGGGTTCCAGAAATCAAACTCATGTGTCATCTGACTGATTCACAGTCACCCACTGAGCCACCCTGATAACTCCACAAACCCTAATTTCTTGCATGTTACAGAAGGCTTACTACTTTTCTCACATCGGAGTTGATCGATTCAACCCCTTAGCCATACATAGATACGGTTCCTTCATTCTGTGTCCAAGGTGGAGATGGCGACACAGCAAAATGTTGAATGAAAAATATATGCCTGTCAGAAAGCCTTGTGTTCACATACGTATGTTTATTTGCAGCAGGCCCATTGAACCTCTCTAAAACTACAACCAGAAATAAGAAACAAGGTCTATTAGGAGTATACCCAGGAAGGTCCTTTTTTTTCTAAATATTTATAAGAAATCGCTCCTTAAGGCAGAAGTATTAATGATAAACATAACATTGCAGGAAACAGGTCCTGAACTCTTAAGTCTTAGGGACCATCCACAAAGGTCCTGGGGCACCTTTGTAAATCCACTAAACAGACAGTTACAGACAGGAAGGGTAGGACTCATGGCCCTTTGTGCTTACAGCCCAACACATGGAAGACTGTGTGGTCAGGACAGAAGGGGTCTAATTCTTGATTGTTATTTCCTAGCTGTTTCAATAGTGTACCTTGCGATGCTTCCAGTGGCCAGTTCTGACATGGGTTCGGTAACGTGTGTGAAATTATTAAATGTAATTAACATGTCTCCTCCACTGCTGCAGGGACAGCAGGTGGTCGGTCCCCAAGGAAGAGCCACGAGTTCCTGGAGTGCCCCCAGCTTCCCAGCAGAATGAACGGTAAGCCCTGGATCAGGAGGATTGCGTTCATCCCACACCTGTACCACTTAGCTAGAACACTGGGGCAGAGAAGGACTCTCAGAATGGAGCAGGGGGAGGATTCCAAAGCCAGAGAGTGGAGGAGCTGGCCTGGGGATAAAATGTCACGACTAAATTCCTGTCCCCAGAGTCACCGGATCCAGTCTCAGCTCAGACTCCAACTCATTTCCCGGCTCCTCCCTGCTTTCCCAGGCCCCACCAACACACACAACCCCCGGGGTGCCCCTGATCACCCCAGATAGCCAGGCTCCAGACTACTGCCGGGACCCAGGCCGGGTCTGACCGAGCCTGGGCCTCCTGTCCCCGGTGCTGGCCTCAGCCCCTGGTTCCAGGCCGCTGCGCTGACTCACCCCCGCTCGCGAGTCCCGGCTGCGCAGAGGCCACCTGGCTGCCGGCAGGTGCCCCGAAACCGGGGTCATTCTCGATGCCAGCAATCTCGCTCTCCTGCTGGGCCAGAAAGGCGGCCGCCGGGTCCTCCTCGGCAGCCTCGGGGGCCCCGCTCTCCGACGACGAGAAGAAGCCGAAGTCCTCAGCCATCTTCCCCGCGTGGCTGCTGTCACCTCCGCCCGCGCCCGCGGCCCGCACTTCCCGTCACCCGCCCGGCTCGCCTGTCACTGCGGCGGCAGCGGCGGGGCGGCGGGGCGGCGGGAGGAGCCGCCGCGGGAATGTGGTGACGTCAGCGTCCGAGGGCGGGGCCCCCGAGGCTCGGTGGTCGCCCGGCCAGCAGGCCCCGGCAGCCTCCCCGTGCCCCTCTCCCCGCCTCGCCTGCTCCAGGGCACGGGGGCTGCGACCGAAAGTTTCTTCTGGAACACGACCGTCCTCTTTCTGCGTGAGAGAAGGGAACTGAGGCTCGGAAAGGCTTGCGTGCCGGTCCGTGCAGCGGAGCATTCACTTGGCCCCGGACCGCCTGTGACATCCTGCCGCCCCATCTGTCCGTATCCCGTATCTGCGTGATGGTCCCCTGAAATCAGGATGGTTCCTCTTCCTCTGTGTCTAGTGACACTGGTGTTCATGAAGACAGCGGGCCAGTTGTTTTGTCTC
>JAQHUG010000005.1:3687841-3727713 GCA_028555095.1 Dicrostonyx torquatus
AAGACCTGAGCTTAGTTCCTAGCATCCATGTTTATAGCCATTTGTCACTTCCTTCCAGGGGAATCTGACACCCTCTTCTGTCCATCACACAAACGTAGTCTACAGATACATGCACATAAGCAAA
This sequence comes from Dicrostonyx torquatus, assembly GCA_028555095.1. Taxonomy (NCBI): domain Eukaryota; kingdom Metazoa; phylum Chordata; class Mammalia; order Rodentia; family Cricetidae; genus Dicrostonyx; species Dicrostonyx torquatus. The sequence continues at coordinate 3,687,966 of JAQHUG010000005.1, forward strand.
AATAAATCTTTTTAGAAGATTAAATTACAATCTGTTGAGTTTTAAATAAATTTACTTTGAACGGAACTGGAAATCTCTGAAGCCATTAAGTCTAGCATTGCTTATTTCTGTTTCACTTCTGTGATGATTTTCTTTACTGTCATCTTGATGAGCTTTAGAATCACTATGGAACCAGATTTCTGGGCTTATGTGTGAGGGTTTATCTAGATTGGGTTAGTTATCATGGGAAGGCCCGCCCTAGAATTGAGCAGCACCATCCCATGGGCTGGATCAGGAGAAGGAACGGTAAGCAGGAGAGTTCATCATCCTCTCTGCTTCGTGGTAGTGCATGCTATGTGACGAGTAGCTGCTGTTCTCGCCACTTCCCTGCCATGATGAACTGCACCATCAAACTGTGAGCCTTGACTTATCTCTCCTTCCTTAAGTTGCATGATAGCCAAGCTTGTTTCTGCCAAGACAGCACATGTGGCATCAAAACCAGAGGGGTCTCTTCAAGGAAAACTCTTCTCCTCCCCTCTGGCATTGGAAAATACTTGTTGACAGTGAATGGGAATAAGATAACTTTTGACTTGCCCTGGAAACCAGTTTTACCGTGTAAACTGAAATAGTCTTTATGAAGACTTCATACTGGCTTTGGAAATATCCCTCAAGGTTTTAGAATGTGCATAGTCCTAAAGGGGAAAAAAGCAGAAAGCTTGTCAAGGTCACTGGTTCTCAACCTTCCTAATGCTGCAGTGGTTTGATAATAGTTCTTCATGTTATGGTGAGCCCAACTATAAAATTACTTTTGTTGCTACTTTGTAACTAATTTTGCTGCTGTTACGAATTGTAATGTAAATATCTGTGTTTTCTGATGGTCTTAGGCAACCTTTGTGAAAAGATCATTTAACACCATCCCCACCCCCAAAGGGCTTCTGACCCACTGGTTGAGAGCTGATGATCAAAGCGTTTGTGACCGGTCTCACAGTGTAGCTAAAGTTGTCCTAGAATTCACCCAGTGGCCAAGTCTGGCCCTAAATTTGCAATCTTACACCACTATGCCCAGACAGACTGTTTTGTTTGTTTGGTTTGAGTTGGCTACCCCCCTCCCCGGACAGGTTTCTCTGTGTAACCCTGACTGTACTGGAGTTCACTCTATAGACAAGAGCTACCTTTGAACTCACAGAGTTCCGTCTCTTTCTGCCTCCCCAATGCTGGGATTAAAAGCATGTGCCACCGTTGTCAGCTATGCCACCTGGTTTTTATATTTTGAACGAGGCAGGCACTCTACTGAGCTGCATGCCTAGCCCTAGAATAATTTTAAATGGTATACATAGGCACATGTAATTGTCATCCCCACAGCATTTAGATGGGGGGTTGCTTTTTTTTTTATTTTTTTTTTATTATGTATACAATATTCTGTCTGTGTGTATGTCTGCCGACCAGAAGAGGGCGCCAGAACTCATCACAGGTGGTTGTAAGCCACCACGTGGTTGCCGGGAATTGAACTCAGGACCTTTGGAAGAGCAGGCAATGCTTTTGACCACTGAGCCATCTCTCCAGCCCCTTGTTTTTTGTTTTTTTTTTGTTTGTTTGTTTTGTTTTTTTTTTGAGACGGTCTAGCTATGTGGCCCTGGCTGTCGTGGAGCCTCTGCTTCCCAGGTGCTGGGATTAAAGGCATGTTCCACTATGCCCAGCTCAGCATTTAGAATTGAAAGCTTTGGAGTTAGTGATTCTCAGTAGTTTTGCAGTAGAATCTAGTGGAAATTCCCCACCTCTACAGTAAAACAAAACCAACCAGAGGAAGGAGCTCTGAGAGTTCAAGGCCATCTTGGTCTACAAAGGTCAGACAAGACTACAAAGACTGCCAATAAATAAATTAAATAAATAAATAAGCAGGCAAGCAAGCAGCCTGGCAGTGGTCTCACACACCTTTAACCCCAGCACTCAGGAGGCAGAGGCAGATGGATCTCTGAGTTTGAGGCTAGGCTGGTCTACAGAGTGAGTTCTAGGACAGCTGGATCTGCACAGGGAAACCCTGCCTCATAAATAAATGAATGAGTGAGTGAATGAATGAATGAATGAAGCCTTTGCGTATGCCTCACCTTCAGAGAATTTGACTAAACTGCCTGGAGTGAGAGGTCTAGGCACCTGTAGGTTTTATGTCTCTGAGTTTTGGGAATGTGGTCCAGCAGTACAGCCTTGTCTCTTGAGTTCTTTCACCAGCATAACACAAAAAAATGCTTCTTAAAGGTGGGTAAGACTGAGAAGCACTGCCCTTAGATGACCCTGCTATGCCTGCTTTGTTTGCCAACTTGCAAGCTCATCCTAGGATGTTCCCAGGGTCTTGAGCTTACTAAGGCGGTGCTCTACCACTGACCTACATTGCTGGCCCTTTTACTTTTAAATGACTTTTAATTTTAGAATACACTTAGATTTATAAAAATTACACATAAAATTCCCATGTTCCCTACACTTAGTGTTTACTGTTTAACAGTCTTAATGTGGTATATTTATCACAGTTAACTATAATGATGTATTTAAAAGATTTAATTTGAACATGGTATTGTGGTGCACGTCTTTAATCCCAGCACTTGGGAGGCAGAGATAGGTGGATCTCTGAGTTTGAGGCCAGCCTGGTTGACAGAGTGAGTTTAGGACAATCAGGACTACACAAAGAAACCTTGTCTCAAAAAGAAAATATAAGATTTCATTTGTGTGCATACAAATATAATGCTATTATTATTGTTATTATTATTGGAAACATGTTTCACTTTGTAGACCAGGATGGCCTTGAACTCACAGAAATTTACTTGCCTCTGCCTCCAGAGGCAGAGATTAAAGGTGTGCACTACTATGTCTAACTTGTATTTATACTTTTTAAAGATTATTTTTGTTTTTGATTATGTGTAGGTGCACGTGAGTGTAAGTATCCATGGAGGGCAGAGGCATTGAATCTCCCTGAAGCTGGCTGGAGTTACAGGTGATTGTCACCTTTATGGGTGCTGGGAGCTGAACTGAGGTTCTCTGCAAGAGCAGTAAATATTTCTTAACCATTGAGCCATTGCTTCTGCCCGAGGGAAAAATGTGTGTATTTTAAGATTTATTTGTGTGTGTGTGTGTGTGTGTGTGTGTGTGAGAGAGAGAGAGAGAGACAGACAGACAGACAGACAGACAGACTCTTGTTAGATAGCCCAGGTGGTCCTCAGACATAATTTCCTAGGCCAGTGAATGGTATTTCAGACGATTGTGATGAGACTATAATGCCTGCTGCACAAGCATGAGAATCTGAGTTCAGATCCCGAACTCCATAGTAAAAGCCAGAGGGTGGCTTTTAATGTAACCACTGTAACCTCAGTGCTGGGGGAGCCTCACAATCTGTGTGCTTCAAGGTCATTGAGACTTGTCTTAAAAAATAAAAGGTAAAAGGGATGAAACAAAATTTTGGAGTTTCGTTTGTTACTTTTGGAAAGGGGACTGAGAGGTCACAGGTTAAAAGCACTGCCTGCTTTCCCAGAGGAACCAAGTTAGATTCCCAGCATCACAGGATGGCTCTAGCTTTTCTAGCCTCCAAGGGCACAGTTACACATGTATTGCACAAAATGCAGGCAGAACACTCATACACACAAAAGTTTGGAAAGGATATCTAGTCCAGATTAAATCCAGATTAAATATTGTACATAGAGGAAACTAAATTCCAGAACATCTTGTTCTTGGGTACAGAGTACACAGTCAAGGCAAGAAACTTTGTTTTGACTTATCAGTCTGGTTGAGATAAATCACTCTGTCTCTGTGGTTGCAGTAATTAGGAATTCTACCTTACCTCATCTTTATGGTCCTCTGAAGTAAAGCATCTGTTGATTGAAAGAAAGGTCTATGAATGGGGGGAGGGGGGATGTGGCTTCTGTCGTGTGTTGAATGGCCTACCACTGTGGGACTTTTAGGCATGTGATATGCATATGAACTGCTGCATATTGGATCCCTGAAGGGAAGTAGTGAGAAAGGAACCTAGAAAGCTTGCTATGCTCCCTGTAGAGAGGCACTTTCTGGTGCTCCGTGGTCCACAGGTGCATAGCCTCTGGGGGTTAAGCTCAGGTCCCTGTATGTGCACGGCAAACACATTATCAAATGGTCTATCTCAGCAGCATCCCTTGTGGCCAACAGTAACCCTCCTTCCTGCACCTTCCAGGTGCCAGTACATGTGTGTGCTGCCATACCTGGTTTCTGCATGCTAAACTAGGCAAGCACTCTACCCACTTGGCCCCATAGTAACCTTGTGCTTTGCCTTCCCTTCAGGATCTGACTGGCATAGAGTCCATGGAGCAGTGTCGCCTTGCTTTGGAGCAGCATAACTGGAATATGGAGGTATGGGCACCCACTCCTCCCGCCCTCAAAACAGTCCCGCTTCTACAGCGCCCTTCTCCCCATAGGAGGGTCTGCTGGTGTTTATTTTGATATTAAAAGTGTAGCTTCTTTGTATTTAAAATACACATGTGGAAACTATGAAAATAATTCATGTATTGCCTCTCTCCTTATGTCATCCTGGCAACAAGTGCTCTCTCCACCATGCCTATAAGAGTTATTATACTTTTTTGAAGACAGGGTTTTTTGTTTTGTTTTGTTTTTCTTCGAGACAGGGTTTTTCTGTAGCTTTGGACCCTGTCCTGGAACTCACTCTGTAGACCAAGCTGGCCTTGAACTCACAGGTATCCTGCCTTTGCTTCCTGGGGGGGGGTGTTAGAGGCATGTGCCACTCCACCCCCACCTTTATTTTATGTTCTTGATGCTAGGCTGTGGTGGTGCACACCTTTGATCCCAGCACTTGGGAGGCAGAGGCGGGTGGATCTGAGTTTGAGACCAGCCTGGTCCACTAAGCAAATTCCAGGATGGCCAGGGCTACACAGAGAAGCCCTGTCTCAAAAAAGTAGATTCTTAAGAAATAGATATCTGCTTACCACTTCTAGCATATTATACTGGCTAAAAGAGATCCTCTCAAACAGAATGGAAAGCATGACTTCGGCATGCACATGGGCATGTGCGCACGCACACACACAGTTAAAAGTTTTATTTTTTTTCTTTGGCATAATTCTGTTTATCTTTTTTATATTAGTTTTTCATTTAGGTATCTGGGTCTCTTTAATAATTTTTTGTTGACATCATAACTATAAAGATACTTTAAATATTTCAAACAGAAAAATAAATATACTTGGGGAAGGGATAAACTAGGCATGGTGACACCTAGATACCAACACTGGGGAGGCTAAGGCAGGAGGATAAGTTCAAGCCCTGTTTGTCTCAGAGAGACAGAGGGAAGGAGGAAGAAAATAGGGCAGTCCTGTACCTCCTATTCAACTCCTAACCCTGAAGTGTTCTGTAATACAGTTTCAGATTTCTGCTCCTCAGATGTGGATAAAACAGTTTGTGAGTTGCTTGCATATCCTATCTTGTTCCCTATTTCTTTCTTTCCTAGGGGTAACCGCTGTTGACAGGTATGTGTTCACCAAATAGTGAATATTTTGTGAGCTAAAGATTTACACCCATTTTTTTTTTTTATTCCTGCTTATTTGGTGAGATTACTTTGTATAGCTTAAATGTGACTGGAAAGATTTCCTAAATGGTACTCTCTATCTTTTTCCAATTACAGAAATAAAATATGTCTATAAAAGTTTAAATATAAAATTCTTAACACTTTCTAGAAAAAGCACATTGCTATAGTGTGTGTCCTTCCAGACTTTCTTCTGTAGGTAACTCTGTTTTGCCTTCCCCCACGTGAGTCCTGGTGATCAAACCCAGAAAGTAAAGCTTGGCAGCAGGCTCTTTTTACCTACTGGCTTAGTTAGAGTTTCTGTTGCTGTGATAAAAATACCATCAACAAAGCAATTTGGAAGAAAAAAATCACTTCGCCCTACAGTGCCACATCACAGTCTATCACAGAGGGAAGTCGGACCGAGAACTCAAGGCCGAATTGAGGTAGAGGCTGTGAAGGAGTGCTACTCACTGGCTTGCTCCTCATTACTTGCTCTGCCTGCTTTCCTATATTATCCAGGACCACCTGCCCAGGGGTGGGTGAGTTGGGCCCACCCATCTCAATCATTAATCAAGAAAATGCACCACAGACTTGTCTCATGGAGGCCAGTCTCATGGAGGCCAGTCTCATGGAGGCGTTTTCTCAATAGAGAGGTTCCCTCTTCCCAGATGACCCTAGCTTGAATCAAGTTGATAAAAAGCTAATTAAGATACCCACTGAGCCAACTTTGCCAGTCTGGAAAGGTTATTTTTTCCCACTGAGTGTGATTTGACTGCCTGGAATTAGTCAAACAAAAGGTTAAATCCAGGTCTCAAGTTTAGAAGACAGCATAGCCCTCCCAGAGACCACTCTTTCTTCAACACCAGCTGTGAGTTCAAAGGCATTACACAATGACCCTCAGGCTTAATAGTTGACTCGAGACACATTAAAATGGTTCCATACTCCTGATAATAGTTTCTGATAAGATACTAGCTAAGAGACTTGAAACAGGATCTCAAAGGCTTCCCACATAGGAAATGTGTGTATCCATCTTCTGTGAAATCAGAATGCACACCTTCCTTGTACAGATGGGTGATTGTATGAGACACATGCCTTAGCGAAGTGTTCAGATTCGGTTTTGGTTTTTAAGGGTTTTTTTCTTGTGATTTTGTTGAGATTTTTTTTTTTTTGATTTGTTGGTTTTATTATTTTGGTTTTTTGAGACAGGATATCTCTAGCTTTGAAGCCTGTTCTGGAACTAGCTCTTGTAGACTAGGCTGGCCTCAGACTCACAGAGATCCACCTGCCTCTGTCTCCCGAGTGCTGGGATTAAAGGCATGTACCACCACCACCCTACTTTGTTTTTTTTTTGGGGGGGGGTGGTGGTTGTTTTGTTTTTGTTTTTTCATTATCTAGGCATAATTGATTTGATTGGCTGCCCATATGGTCGAATGCAGCCTCCAAGTTGACAAACACCCAATTATCCGAAGTCCCAACCCTAAGTCACACAGCTGGTATCTGGCATTGTCAAATTTTTCCCTAAGACTCTTAGGTGGAGCTAGCCCACTGATAGTAACAAAGGGGGTACTCCCATCAGTGTGAGTAGAGCATTGAGAAGGTGTGTGGCCAATTTGTCACAAAACTGGGACAGAAAACTATTTTCAGAGACAGAATTTAGAGAAGGAAGGTTTGTTTGTTTAAAAAAAAAGTCTAAATATTCAGTTTTTTTTCTTGGTGATTTTGTTTTGTTCTGTTTTTGAGACAGAATTTCTAGCCAAGGCTAGATTCATTCTTCCTACATAGCCCAAGATGACCATAAACTTTTGATCCCCTTCTCCACCTCCTGAGTTCTGGAATTAAAGCAATGGTTTCTGCCTCATACATGTAAGCAAACACTTAGTCAGCTGAGCTCCATCCCAAACCCTGAATATTCAGATTTTCAGATTAAGCTGATCCTCCTTTCAAATTCCTCCTACTTTAGAGACTTTCTCAGTTTTTTTTTTTTTAAGCATCCGTTTCTTTACTAAAAATAAAAATTCTAAGCATTGTTTCCTTCAATTTTGCACATACAGAGTCTAAAGCTTATGTTTATTGATATTTGTGGAAGACCCGCCCTTTCCTGGATGGAGACCAAAGAGGAGGGAATGTGGTCATGGTGGGAGATACGGATGGGGAGGGGGATTGCAGCCAGGATTTAAAATAAATAGATGAATTTTTTTAAAAAGAAAAAATCTAAAGCTTGTAAGTTAGTCTCTTTCTGGGCTGTGGAGATGCAGACTATATACACTTTGCCAAAACTACCAGATACTAACCATCAGTACTGCCCACTGCACAGCCTGGAGGTGCTGTGCACACTGTGTTCTGTGTACTGCTTTTCTTAGGATAATAGGTAAAACACATTATATTTCAGCCATTCTGAATAACACATATCAATAGTAATAATGTGCTTGCTATGTCAATGTGGCTTCAAGACAAGTTGCCTGTAACATCATGTGAGAATTCTTATTGTTCCATAGCATAGCAGGATAAAAGTCCCTTGGCATGTATTCATCAAGTGACCATCATGTAATGTTCACCTTTTTTTTTGAGTTACCAAGCAGTAGTTTCCTCTTGGGATGGATATGAACATTACTGACATTCTGTATTCTTTTCTGTTTTCTCTCTCAGGCTGCAGTCCAGGACAGACTGAATGAGCAAGAGGGTGTACCGAGTGTTTTCAATCCACCTCCATCCCGACCCCTACAGGTTAATACAGCTGATCACAGGATCTACAGCTATGTTGTCTCAAGACCACAACCAAGGGCAAGTTTTGTAGCTAGAATATCCTCCCCCTTTTTAAATGATTTTACCCATTTGGTTTTGTTATCTTTGTGTGATAGAGCAAAAGAAATGTTGACAGTCTAAACTTGTTAGCTATGGGCCTTTGGCAGACTTACTGGGTTCATCAGTTTCTCTGGATTTTTTTATAGGAACTATTTTTCTGTTCTTTATTTGTTTTGAGTAGCTTCCTTTTGAAATGTTTGCTGCAGCCTGAATAGAGCTGCTTCTGAGCCTGTGTCTGTGCCCGCATGCCTACAGGAGCCCATAGAAGCCTGAAGTGGCTTTGCATTCCTGGGAACTGGAGATGAGCTGTTGTGAGTCACCATGTGGGTGTTGGGGAACCAAATCTGGGTCCTTTGTAAGAGCAGTAGTGCTCTTGACTACTGAGTCATCTCTTCAGTCCTGCTTTCTCTCTCTCCCTCTCTTTTTCTTTTTCTTTTTTTTTTTAAATTATTTAACTTTATTTTATGTGCGTTGGTGTGAATGTGTCAGATCCCTTGGAACTGGAGTTACAGACAGTTGTGAACTGCCATGTAGGTGCTGGGAATTGAACCCTGGTCTTCTAGAAGAGCAGCCAGTGCTCTTAACCACTCTCCAGCCCCTCCCCCCCCCTCTCTGTGTTTTGTTTGGAGACATGATTTTACTCTGTGGCTCAGACTGACTGTTGACTCAGTATAGCCCAGGCTGGACTAGAAATCATTAATTACTAGAAATCATTAGTTATATAGCCTCATGGACAGGAGCTCACTAAATAACCCAGCTCACTGTAGCCCAGGCTGAATTGGAACTCACAGTGTAGGACAGGCTGCCTCAAACCTTGGACATTCTTCCTGCCTTGGCCTTCCTTTGCATTCTGGAATTGTTGCATCAACAACCTACCATAGCTAGCAACTTCCCACCATTAAATTAAAATCTGATAACTTGTGACTTGAGTTTACTTAACTTCAGCTACTTTTAAGGAAGTGCTTAGAATCCTTGGGAATTCTGTGCCATTGTTTTGAAATTGATCCTGATGGACTGGTAGCAAAGAGGTGGTTCACTTAGATTTCTTGGGCGTTTCATAATGCTCCAGTTGACTGCCACTAAGATGTGTAGAGGTTAAGAAAGAACTCATTTGCTATTCAGTTCCTCCTTCCCTAATCTCTACTAGAGGTTTTTCTCTGTCCTGCCCCATCCAGCAGCCATTTCCAAATAATAACCCAGAGGCTTAATAATAATTATAAATATTTGGCCAATGGCTCAAGTTTATTACTAGCTAGCTCTTACATTTAAATTAACCCATTTCTATTAATCTAAGTATTGCCACGTTCACCATTTTCTACATGTCTTTCTTCCTTGGTGGTTGACTGGCATCTCCTGTATTTCTGCTTAGATTTTCTGCCTGGTTCTATCCTGCCTTGCCATAGGCCAAAGCAGCTTTATTTATCAACCATTGAGAGCAACACACATTCATAGCATAGGGCAAGACATTGCCCAGCAGCCCCTTTCCCTCTTTCATTCTTTCCCTGCCTTCCTTTCCTTCACTGCCTCTGCCTCTCCTCCCTTTCCTTTTTCTTTTTTTTTAATAAACATTGTTTTATTTCATTTTATTTATTTTGTGTATGTGTAGGTCAGAGGACAGCTTGCAGAGTCAGTTCNAGAGGACCACTGAAGAGTTCTCTCTTTCCACTGTGAGTCTTGAGGATCAAGCATAGGTCACCAGGCTTCACCTGAGGGGCCATCTTGCAGGACCAATTGTGTGGTCCTGGTGAATGCAGCCTGGCATGGAGTGTTGCATTGGGCAGACTCTGCCCACTTTTGCGCTGCAAAGTAATTCTTAATAAAGATAAGTATTTCTTAAAAATCTTCAGAAGAAAGCCAGCCAGCTGTGGTAGTGCACGCTTTTTTGTTTGTTTGTTTGTATTTGTTTTGGTTTTCAAGACAGGGTTTCTCTAGCTTTGAAGCCTGTTTTGGAAGTAGCTCTTATAGACCAGGTTGGCCTCGAACTCACGGAGATCAGCCTGCCTCGACTCCTGAGTGCTGGGATTAAATGTGTGTGCCACCACTGCCTGGCTTTTGGTGAACACTTTTAATCCCAGTGCTCAAGAGGCAGAGACATACGGGATCTCTGTGAATTTGAGGCCAGCCTAGTCTACAGAGTGAGTTCCAAGACAGTCAGGATTATTACACAGAGAAACCTTGTCTCGAAAAACAAACAAAACCAAATAGAAATCATCAGAAGAGAAAAATCTCAGTCCTTTTGTAGCCTTTTTCTGTCGGCAGCTTCTGTGTGCTAACACCTAGGCATCGTGACTAGTGTTCAAATATGCTGCAGCTGCTTCTCCTGCATCTTAGTGCCTTTTCCCCTTCTTCTATTTATTTGTTTATTGGTTTTCTCTGGGTTTCAGTTCTGAAATTCACTCTGTAAACCAGTCTGGCCTTGAACTCAGAGATCCACCTGCCTCTGCTTCCCAAGCGCTGGAATTTTGCGCCATCACCATCTGGTCTTGCGTCTTGATTCTTAATCTTTACTCCTAAATGTGTAAACATTTGGCATGTTCTGCTAATTGTGTTTTGCCATTCTAATCTAGCTCTGTGGGACTCGCAGATAAATGGCACAAAGGATACTTGTTGTAGAAAATTACAAAATGTCTTCTTTCCTAACATTAGGACAGAGATGCGGTTGCATTATAGTACCTTCTTGGTTCTTTACAGACCAACTTTCTTACTCTATTGGAGGAGAAAAACTAACCTTGTTAAGGGGAGAAAAAAAGATTAGGAAAATGAGGTAAGGAAGAAATTAGATGAGGACGAAAAGACAGCATATGTATGTGTAGAAATCTTGACCAATAGTTGGGTGATGGTGGTGCACACCTTTAATCCATGGAGACAAAACACTGCTTTACATAAAACAGAAATAAATCTTTAAGTGTTTTTTAGCAATTACAAAAATTTTAAGAAGCCAGTAGGAAAAAAATTAGGCAGAGAAGAAATGACACCTTCCTTTTCTCCAGCCAAGATTAAGGCATTCTGTCAGTATGCAAAGTCTACGGTTGATCTGTTTCATCCCCATGTCTTACCTTTGGGTCTTTCTGTTAGTTTCACAGGCTTTACGAGAGAATACCTACCCTTTCCTGGCTATGATTATGTTGAAAGATCGCCGCATGACCGTGGTGGGACGGCTAGAAGGCCTCATCCAACCTGATGACCTCATCAATCAGCTGACATTTATTATGGATGCAAACCAGACTTACCTGGTGTCAGAACGCCTAGAAAGGTACCAGGGAGTTCCTTTCTAAAAAGAGACAGATGTTGTGTTTGAAGGACTGACCTGGACTCCACAAACTTCTTTCCCTTATCTTATACACTGTAAGCTTTTGCTTCACGTTGAAGAATCGTTTAGAAGGCTGAACGTTATAGAAAGGATTTAATGTGAAAAGTTGGACTGGTTATAACTTCTCCCCCATCACTTGAATTTTGTACAGTAATTATAGAAAATTTGTAATGGGGAAGTCAAAGAAATTGAAACCAGTCATAGTTCTAGAGTACTTTTAATTTTGTAGACACCTGTCCACACCTCTGTCTGCCTACTCTGATGATAATAATAGAAAACAAAGTGTCTGCTTACTTTTCCATCCTCAAAACAGATCACTTCTGGTACCCGGTGTGTAAGTGGTTTCACCCACACATCAGACTAGCAGTTAGTTCTGCAGCAGCTTCCTACATCTAGGTGTCTGCTTAATCAATTCACTTCTGACCCTCCTGTTGAGAGCACAAGCTCCAAGACTGTCACCTTTTTCACTTTAGAGGCTAATTGCGACTCCTGCCTCCTTTCCCATGTATTTTAAGAACCATCTCTCAAGGCTCCCACAGCTTAGCTTGCACGTTGATTCATTTACTCAGGCAGTTCAGCAAACTCGGGGAAGCTCTCAGCTTTACTTGTTTGAACTCTAGAGAAGTTTAAATTGTGAATGACTGCAGCTCTAGGAGCTCCAACTCCTTCAAGGGCACCTGTGTGTACATTCACTAGCTCGCTCGCTAGCTCCTTTTTTTTTTTTTTTTTTTTTTTTTTTGAGACAGGGTTTCTTTGTGGAGTCCTAGCACTTGCTCTGTAGACCAGGCTGGCTTCATACTCGCTGCCTGCCTCTGCCTCCTGAGTTCCTGTAAGGCAGGCATTCTCTCAGTTGTGTTTTTCTCTTCTCAGGTAACTCCAGCTTGAGTCAAATTGATAAGTAAATAAATAGTAGCAACCAGGACACTGTCTCAGAAAAAAAAATAATTTTTTAATTAATTTTTAAAAATTAATTAAAATTTTAAAATTAATTAAAAACATGGTGGGCATATCTCTAATCTCAATCTCAAGCTAGCAACTAACCTTCAAGACAGGGAAGTGGGAGGAACACAGTCAAGAACTGTACTTGCCTAGCACTCAGATGACCCTGGGTTCTATCCCTAGGGAGACAGGAGTGAGGGAGGAGAAAGACATGTTAGGAAAACAGTTGTGAAATTAGGGTTGTGTTTTGTGTGTTTTTGATTTGTCCGTAGGGAAGAAAGGAACCAGACCCAAGTGCTGAGACAACAACAAGATGAAGCCTACCTGGCTTCTCTCAGGGCAGACCAGGAGAAGGAAAGGAAAAAGAGAGAGGAACGAGAGAGGAAACGGCGAAAGGAGGAGGAGGTGCAGCAGCAGAAGCTGGCAGAGGAGAGAAGGCGGCAGGTGAGCCATGTCTCTGTTCCTTGTCATTTCCAGCATGCCCAGACTTTGTACCCATGGCTTTGTGTGTGAAGGCAGAGTTGAGTTGACAGTATGGGTAATTGTTTCATACCTTACTTGTTCTCGATATCAGTGTTAGCAGACTGGCATTTCGTTCGCAGTGTTGTTTTAGTTTAGTTTTAGTGTGTATTGCCGTTTGCATATAGCCAGGATCCTTTTCCCTCCAAATACTGAAATGCATAGACATAGTCAGCAATACAGGAAGCACAGTAACGTTGTTCTGCATTTCTTGCCAAGTTGGTTTTGTGGGGAAGGGGAGTGGTTGTTTTTATGATTTTATCCACAGGTGTAGTGGTACATGCCTTCAATTCCATCACTTGGATCTCTAAGTTTGAAGCCAGACAAGGCTACGTAATGAGAACCTGCTTCAGTCAGTCAATCAATGAGATTTTGTCTGGGTGTGTATGTGTGATGTGTGAGTGCTGACACACAGTGCCACAGTGTTTCTGTGAAGGTCAAAAGACAATTTTGGAGAGTCATTCTCTCCTTCCACCCATAAACAGTTTCTGAGGATGGAACTTGGGTCTTTTTTTTTTTTTTTTTTTAGGCTTGTACCTTCAGGGCCCACACACCTTTATCTGCTGAACTCTCCTGCCAGCTCCCGGGAGAGTTCCCTACATTTATTGTTCATTAGTTTTTCTTCCTTATGTTCAGTAAACCTACATAGCCATTGTATTCCTGGTTTCTTGTTTCCCTACTTAAGCCATAGCCTTACCTTTGTTTTGTGTTTCTCTAGAACTTACAGGAGGAAAAGGAAAGAAAGTTGGAATGCCTGCCTCCTGAGCCATCCCCAGATGACCCTGAAAGTGTCAAGATCATTTTCAAGTTACCCAATGATTCCAGAGTAGAGAGACGGTTCCATTTTTCACAGTCTCTAACAGTAAGGACCTAAGCCAGATGATATATGCAGTTTTAGGCTGTAGATGTGTGTTTGTTGCATGTGTGCAATGGTGTACAGGTGGAGATCAAAGACATGGGAGTCCAATCCCCTTCCTCTGTGTAGGTCCTTGGGATGGAATCTTCTGGCTTGGGAGAAAGGACCTTTACCTGCTGAGCCCTTACATACTGTGCCTCCCCACCCCTTTATCTTTAAACTGAAAATACATTCTTTTGGAACTAGTGGTTAGTACAGAAAACAAGACTCAAAGGACTAGAACAGAATGAAAATGAGGTGGTGGCTTGGGAGAGAAGAAACAGCTCCATTTATGGGTTTATTTATATTGAGAGGAGAACGTTCACACTCTTATTTTTTTGGGGGGGTGAGTTGTTTTTTCAGTGCTGGGGATGGAGTTAAGGGTCTCCCATATGCTAGCAGGCATTCCAACATTGAGCTACAACTCCAGCCCTGGATTTTTTTTTTTAAAATAAGATTTATGTGTGTTTTGTTTTGTTTTGTTTTAAAGACTTAATTATTAGGCCGGGCAGTGGTGGTGCACGCCTTTAATCCCAGCACTCGGGAGGCAGAGGCAGATGAATCTCTGTGAGTTCGAGGCCAGCCTGGTCTACAAGAGCTAGTTCCAGGACAGGCTTGAAAGCTACAGAGAAACTGTATCTCGAAAAACTTAAAAAAAAAAAAAAAATTTATTTATTACGTATATACAGTGTTCTGCCCGCACGCATGCCTACCGATCAGAAGAGGGCACCAGATCTTATTACAGATGGTTGTTAGCCACCATGTGGTTGCTAGGGCTTGAACTCAGGACCCTTGGAAGAGCAGCCATTGCTCTTAACCTTTGAGCCATCTCTCCAGGTCTTGTTTTGTTTTTTCGAGACAGGGTGTTTATGTAGGCTTGTCTGTCCTGGAACTCACTTTAATAGACTAGACTGGCCTTGAACTCAGAGATCAGCCTGCCTCTGCCTTCCCAGTGCTGGGATTAATGTATGTTTTATCTTCATGTACATCTACACATCAGAAGAGGACATCAAATTCCATGAGAATTACATGAGACTACAGTCATAGATAGTTGTGAGCCACCATGTGGGTGCTGGGAATTGAACTCAAGACCTCAGAAGCAGCCAGGTCTTTTAACCACTAAGCCATCTCTCCAGCCCTAGAATTTTAAATTAGGTAACATAAATGTGCCTCCCAGAAGCAGGCCAATCTCTGTGAGTTTGAGACATGGTCTACATGGTGAATTCTAGTCCCAGTCCCAACACAATGAGACCCTACCATGAAGAAATAAAAAGGTTAACCACAGGGGAAAGTCATCCCTAGATCCTAGGGTGGTCACAAAGCAGCTGGGGCTGCTCAGTTATAACCACTTGCTTCTCATCGAGAGGACCTGAGCTTGGTTCTCAGCACCCAATTGAGGTGGTTCACAACCATCTGTAACTCAAGCTCTCGACCCCCATGGGCCTTGCTCTCGTGTGCACATACCCATCCAATATCCCCACCCCTCTCCCTGACAACCATAATTTTAAAATTTACTAAAAGCAGTTGACTAGGCTCTGGAGAGTTAAGAGCACTGACTGGTCTTCCAGAGGACCTGGGTTCAATTTCCAGCACCTACAAGGCAGCTTTCAACTGTCTATAACACAAGTTCCAGTGGATACGATTTCTCTCACACAGACATACAGGTTAAACACCAATGCACATTTAAAAAAAAAAGCAATTAAAAAAATAAAATAAATTGAAAAACAAAACATTTGACTTCCTTTCAAACATAAAGACCCAGCTGCTACTCAGCCTATTCTCATTCCAGAAAAAAATCACTTGGCATGGTGGCACATAGCTGTTCTTTCTCCTTTGGGAAATGGAAACAGAAGGAACAGGAATTCAAGGCCAGCATTGTCTACATACCAAGTTCACAGCCAGCCTGGGCTATATAACACTCAGAAGCCAGTGAGGTAGCTTAGTGCTTAAAGGTGCTTGCCACCAAGTCTGATGACCTTAGTTCAATACCAGGGACCCACATCGTAGAAAGATAAAATGAACTCCTGAGAGTTCTGATATCCACATGTGTATTATGCAAATATATGCCACCTCCACTTCCAACAATCAAACATAAAAAAATAAATATAAGAAATACCAAGTTAGGGGCTGGGAAGATAGCTCAGTTTTTAAGAGCACTGGCTGTTCTTCCAGAGGACCCAGGTTCAATTCCCAGCACTCACATGGCACTCACATTGAAATTGTGACTCCTGTACCAGGGAATCTGAC
The DNA here is from genome assembly GCA_028555095.1 of Dicrostonyx torquatus. Taxonomy (NCBI): domain Eukaryota; kingdom Metazoa; phylum Chordata; class Mammalia; order Rodentia; family Cricetidae; genus Dicrostonyx; species Dicrostonyx torquatus. The sequence goes on from JAQHUG010000005.1 coordinate 3,704,184, forward strand.
ACCTTTAAACCAAAGAAATTAACAATTTAAAATAGTTGGATGGTGGTGGCATATACCTTTAATTCCAGCATTTGAGAGACAGAGCAGATAGATCTCTGAGTTCAAGGTCAGCCTGGTCTATAGAGTGAGTTCCAGGACAGCCAAAGGCTACACAGAGAAACCCTGTCCTGAAAAAAATAAATTTTTTTTTTAGGATATTAATAATTGTCCATGGAAATGGCTGAGTCTGAGGCTAGAAAACCTAGAACAGAGGCCGGGCGGTGGTGGCGCACGCCTTTAATCCCAGCACTCGGGAGTCAGAGACAGGTGGATCTTTGTGAGTTCGAGACCAGCCTGGTCTACAAGAGCTAGTTCCAGGACAGGCTCCAAAGCTCCAGAGAAATCCTGTCTCGAAAAAAAAAAAAGAAAGAAAACCTAGAACAGCTTGTGCAGAAAGCAAGGCATTGACAACAGAGGGATGCCCAAAGCCAGCCATTCAGACTTTGCTCCATCTAGGACAGTTTGAACATTAAATAGCTGTTGACATAACATACTGGTTTTTTTTTTTCTTGCTAAAATATGAAGTGAGGAACCTGTATTAATATAAACACATTTAAAAGACTGAAAAACCACACGCCTTGGCATTTTCAGAATGCTTCCCTGTGAAGCACTACCAGTTAGGTAATACCTACAGAGGAAGAACTAGGAAGGCACCTCCTGAATCACATGCTCATAGTGAGCGTCATAAATAATAGAACAAAGGGAAGGTGTGCCCCACCCAAATGGGTGCCCTGAGTGATGCCCTTTATCTGCTTGAGTTCTGTAGAGGTGCACAGCCTGACTCTGAACACCACAGAGTAACAGAGTTGCTTCCAGGCTAAAGGAAACTCAAGGGACAAGACTGAAATATGCGATGGACAAGACTGAAATATGCGATACAGTTCTACCATAGACCAGTTTACTAAGAAAAAGAAAACCAGTTTGAGTGGGGCCCAAATAATAACATAATAAAATAATAGTAATTAATATATAAATAAAATAAACTATATATAAATATAAATATGTAATACAAAATATAATATATAATAAATAATAAAGGTATAAAATTAAATAATAAACATGTCTAGATAATAATAAAATAACAATACAGCGTTTGTAGATACAGCCACCTATATATAGAATTACTGGATGAATTTTGCCCTTCTTCCTCCCTCCCTCTTAGTTTTTCAAGACAAGTTTTCTCTGTCCTGGAACTACCTCTTGTAGACCAGGCTAGTTACAAACTCAGAGATCCGCCCGCCTCTGCTTCTGGAATGCTGGGATTAAAGGTGTGCGCCACCACCACCTGGCCTGGTGAATTCTTAAAAAGAGCTACCACATTTTTTTTCTAGGGAACTAAACTTACAGTAGAATCCCATTGTGATATGACTGCTGTATGCTGGGTCATCCTGGGAAAGGTGGGAACCTGTGACTTGACGCTGCTGTATGATGGGCTTTCCTGGGAAGGTGGGGACCTGTGATTTGACGCTGCTCTGTGCTAGGTCATCTTGGGAAAGTTGGGGATGTGTGACTTGACGCTATGTCTTCTCACTGCATTGTTTCCTGTGTGGCATCTGTAGGTCATCCATGACTTCTTATTCTCCTTGAAGGAAAGCCCTGAGAAGTTTCAGATTGAAGCCAATTTCCCAAGACGGGTCCTGCCGTGTGTCCCTTCAGAGGAATGGCCCACCCCTCCCACACTGCAGGAGGCAGGACTTGGCCACACAGAAGTTCTCTTTGTTCAGGACCTGACAGATGAATGACACTTTTCTGCCTCCTCCCTCCCACCCCAATCCCTAAAAGAAATGGAAAAACAAAGAGAACAAGAGATAAATTCATATTATTATTATTATAATACAATATTTTTTTTAAGAAAACTGCTGCATCCTAAGGAAGGATCAGAAACCATGCTGCCTGCAAGAGTTACAACCTGTGTGCGTGTGCAAGGTCAGCAGGGAACATACCTGCTCGGCAGACTCGCCTTCCCGCAGCCTCACCACACACCTTCCAGAGAAGAGACTTCTCCCTCAACCTATCCATTGTCCCGAGTGGGGAAGGAGACATTCCCACGGTCTCTTATTCATTCTTCCTTTTATAGAAAACACAGATGGAAACCTCCACCAACCAGCTACAGCAGCATCTCCTAAGGACGAGGGGAAGCGAGGATGGAAAAGACTGCCCACAGTTTACGAATAACTCTGTTTCTGTTTGTTTTGTAATGATAATGACCAAAGGAATGAGGCTGACTTAGGTGTATTTTTTTTTTCCTTAAATTTATTTGGTAAAGAGCCAATGCCCTGGGTTCCTTAGCCCAAGGTAGTGTAATAAAGGTGCCCTGGGCTACCTTGCGCTTATTCCTGCATTTGCTCCTCTCATGTTCCCAGAGAGGTCATTTATTTTGGTATAGTTCTGCCACTTGTGTATCCTATTTGGAGCAGTGAGAGGAATTCTAGGATTTGTGACCCACTGAGGCTGTGTGTGTACAGTTTACACCTGTGTGTGGGGTGTGTGCTCACCTTTACACAGAACAGCTCTTCCTTGGCATCTGTACCAGGTGGTGGTGAGTGGTCTGGTTCCCTCGGCACATGCTGCTCTTTCCCAGTTTTCCTAACTTGCCAAGCTTGGTGCCTTTCCAAAGGACTAGATAATGATGTTTTAAACATTGCAGGCATGGTGGTACACACCGCTAGTCCCAGCTCTGGGAGGCAGAGGCAGGCGGATCTCTGAGTTTCAGGCCAGTCAGAGCTACAAAGTGAAACCCTGTCTCCACAGGGGAAATGGGACTCCCAGCCTGCGTGAGCTGTGGGAAGGACACATTCACTTTCTGATGAGGCTGCTTACCAGAGGCAGCTCTTAAGCCTTCCTTCTTTGCCATGGTGAAGCAACAGGAGCTTTTTTTTCCCTTCTAAACGTCTCGTCTGTGGTTTAGTTTATGGTAGTGAGTACATAGTGAAGCCATGCATTAACACACGCCTGTGTGCACTGACAAGGATTCCTAAGTGCGGGCTGCTACACTGGTAACAGACTTGACACACTGCAGCCCTGTGGAGTCACCGTGGTCGTTACATTCCAGTCAAGGGAAAGCATGACTTGTGTTGGTTACTTCCAGAAGCCCCTCCTAACTAAAGCCACGGCTCTCTGCGGCTTCCACTGTTAGAGTAGGCGTAGTGAGGATGGCTCACGGAGTCCCTGGAAAATCCCAGAATGTCCTGTGGCCTTAGCACAGGGCTCTACATTGTACCTTAGGAAACATTAGCTCTGCTTGTCTGTCACGGCAGGTGAGAAACCGCCCCTGATGCCAGACTGCAGTGATGAGACTGGATGGCCCTCAGATGAATAACAGCTGTGCATCGGGACTTGTATTACCTGGAGCAGCCTCCTCCTCAGTTTGTAGTCGCTGTCTGTCTGCCTGGCACACAGGCAGCTGTTCTGGGGAAGTCTCTTGCTCACACTTGCTTGAAGAAACTCCGATTTGCCCCCCTAGTCTCATTCTGTAATGTATGTATTTTATGCTTCTTGTCTTTTGAAAACTACAAAAAGATAACTAGGTGCCAGAGTAATAAAGCAAGGGCTCTCTGAGGACATCCTGGCCATGTGTTGGAGGCTTCATCTGAAGTACTTGCCCAACTGTTGTCATCTTGCCCTCCCCTTAGCTTTTTTATCAGCTTTGGTGGCCCAGGCTGGCCTTGAACTCTACATACCCAAGGCTGGCCTTGAACTCCTACCTTCCTGCTTCCTGCTCTCAAACGGTGGGTTCATGGGTGAATACCCCGGCTCTATGGCTCTATGGTATCTATAAGACAGTTCATTTTTTTGCTGCTTCTAGTTCTGCTATCTGGGTGCCATTTCCCCCTTCCTATGAAATATGAATTTGACTTTTGTCCTTCATGGCCGTGGAGTCTTTGACTCCCTAAGACCTGTGAGCTTGAAGAGACTGGAAAGCTTTTGTTTTTGTTTAAATTGCTTCTGGGCAAGTCATGGATGATAGAAGCACTTGTTTCAAATTCTGTCCCTTGCTCCCCCACGGAAGTAGCCTCAGCTGAATGACCATGTGGATGACCAAGCAGCAGTGCCTGAGTGAACTGAAATTCTGCAGCCCCGGTAGGTCCAGTCTGGTCTTCCTCGGCAGAGTTGTCTGCAACAAATAGGGTTTTTGTTTTTTCTTCTTGCTTCCACCAAGAGAAAGAGATGGCAGGAGAATTCTTGTCTATTAAAAAAAAAATAGAATTTCCAACTGATTAGCTATTATGAATATTGCTAATGGTGCCAAGGCCAACAAAGGAGTTTCAGATACTGAGAAGTAGCCCCCAGAACACAAAACCAGAGGGCATTGCCTGATGCTGAACAGGGACCTTCACCTTACAGCTAGGTGGGTTTTCTGTTTGACTGGGGGGAGGGTTTGACTTGAGAACACAGCAACAGAAAAATCCATCCACAAAAGATGCAGTACCCCATCCTGTACTGCACCGGAGTAGTTAACAATAGTTACCTGAAGAAATCTAGTGTACTTCAAATTTTTTCATAAAGGTTTACATTGTATTGTAGGTTACCATTAAAGGTTTTATAACAAAAAAAAAAAAATGCAACCAGCTGTGGGTCTTTCTGTTTAGAAACTTTCCCGTGTGAAGAGAATGGGGAAAGGCAATGTGGAAAAGAATCAAGGGAGACCTTACACCTATATATACACTGTATCCCTGTGAGGAACAGCAAATAGGAAGAGGGGCTGACTGGGCATCAGATTTCCGTTGTTGCCAACTCTGGGACTAAAGGCAGCTTTAGTTTCCCCAATTGTAAATGAAACTAACGACTGTCTTGGGAGAAGTTTGAAGAGTAAATGAAAAGAAGTGTTTGCTCTCCTCTCCCACAGAGCTGTGCTCAGAAATATCTAGCAAAGAATCCCTTCCAGGGGCAACTTTTGCTCCTGCTGTCAATGAAGCCTCAGCCATTCTCTTCTCTGCCCTTTCCTGGAGCAGGGAACTCATCTGAGAATTCCAGGATCCTTGTCACCTTTTTGTCTCCAAAGATGGGGTGGGGGACTTATTTTTCTAGCCTTTAAAATTTTTACGTGTATGGGTGTTTTACCTACNTCGAGACAGGGTTTCTCTATAGCTTTGGAGCTGTCCTGGAACTCACGCTGTGGACCAGGCTGACCTCAAACTCACAAAGATCCACCATCTCTGCTTCTTGAGTGCTGGGATTAAAGGCATGCACCATCCCCGCTCTGCCTCCCTTTTGAGGCAGGATCTCACTATGTAGTCCAGGTTATCATCAAACTCTGAATCTTTCATCTTAGCTTTCCTATTTACAGTTCGATTTCTCATGGTCTGTTAAGGGAATTAGATACATAACTAATCATGAACTCCAAAGAACTTTCTGGAGCTTATCCTTCTTATCCTTCAATGATGACACTCACCCCCTTAAACATGCATTTAGAATTAAAAAAAAAGAACAAAGCAAAAATAATAAACCTTTTAAACACTTCAATCCTAGAGCAATTAAAATTATTTCATTATTATACTTTTGTATGTGTGTATGGAGTACTTAATGTTTCAAAAATGACTTTAGATGGTGCTGTATGCCTGTAATCCTAGCCCTTGGGAGGCTGAGGTAGGAGGATCTCTAGTTCAAGGACTGCCTAGCTCTATTTATGAGACATTGTCTCGGGGGGGGGGGAAATACTGCACTTCTGAGATGGCTCAGCAGTCAAGAGCAGTTGGCTGCTCTTCCAGAGGACCTAGGTTGGATTCCTTCATCCACGTGGTAACTCACAACTGTCTGTAGCTCCAGTCCCAGGGTATCCAGTGCCCTCTTCCAGCCTCCACAAGTCCCCAGCACACAAAAAAGATTACTGAGGCAGGAGGATCACAAGCTTTGAGTCCAGCCTGGGAAACGTAGTACACCTATGTTTCCAGATAAATGTGAAGTTTAATTTACACCTTTTCCATAGAGGATACCCTTGCAAAGTCTTCAGTAGATTCCCCAAACTCCCAGTACTTCTGAGCCTGATTATTTCATGCTTTTTCCATCTTCGTCAAGCATTTGCTGTCACTTTTGCTGTTTAAGGTGCAGCAGCAAAGCCACCAAAGACTTCTCTTCTTTCACAGTTCTATGAACTAAAGATTGGTTGTTGTTGTAGATCTTAGCAACTTCACCATATGGTTCCTTGGCTTCAGTCTTACCTTTTCACTGAAGCTGATCGCTTCATGGCTCTCTTTGCCGTATCAGTTCCAGCATCATCAGTTTGGGGTCATTTTGTCGTTTTGAGGCAGGGTCTTGCTATATAGCCCTCCCTGCCCTTGCTGTGTATACCAGATTGCCTCATACTCACAAAGATCCACCTGCCTCCGCCTCTCCAGCACAGGCATTTAAAGTGTACACCACCATGCCTAGCAGGGGCTATTTTTTAAGTAAAATAAAGTTTACTTGAACACAAGTAACACCCTGACACATCTAGCCAGAATGGCTCCTAAGAGGCAGGTGTCATGTGTAGAACACAATGAAGAGACTTCCTGAGGGGACTGGACAGCATGGCGCACTGTTTCCACACTGCTCAATTTGCAGTTTAAAACTTACAAAGTATTTAGTTTTTGAATTTTCCATTTAATGTTTTCAGACTCTGGTTGTCTAAGGGTAACTGAAACTACAGAAAACAAAGCCATAGATAAAGGGAAGACTAAATTAGATGAGTCTACAGACCTCCTAGGTAAAGGTACCCACTTGAAATACTAGCATTCAACTGCCTGAAGCAGGCCAGCCTGGGCTACATAGTGAGTTCTGGGACAGCCAGGACTACATAGAGACACCCTGTCTCAAAAGAAACAAACAAAAAACCCTTCCAGATTTCCTAGAACAATACATAACTCAAGGAGTAGTTCTCTATATTCCCCATGTTTCCTCAGCTTGAACTGGCCCCACTTTGTGATTGAGACCTTGATTCCTGTTCAGTTTTACTCCAATGATTACACAGGACATGTTAACACAGTCTGACAGTAAGCTCTCCCTGCCTGTATATAACAACAATAACATAAGATTAACTAGTGTTATTACAAAGATTAGTAGCTATAAGGATTTGCCCTTGTGACAATAGACTTATTGTTGTATGCAAATGTCCAAAGCAGTAATTATCTCTCTTAATATTTCTGTGTGCCATATATTGATGTTTAAATCTAAGATGGAAAGAATGAATATTTGTTGTGTGGGGAGAAACTTCAAGTTGAAGTGTAAGTAGTTGCTGGAGAATGTTATGGAGATTAAAGACAGAAATTCTGTGGAAAAAATAATAGTCTTAGGTGAAATAGTACCAAAAGCAGTAGCACTTAAGGATGAGATTGCCAGGAAGAGGATGCTGTGTTACTGAGAGAGGGTCACCATAGTGGGGTGAGGGGCATGGAAATATGAAATAGTCATTTTCTGAAGTATTGGACATTAAGAGAATGGAGTCTCTAACTTTGTTTTTGGAATTTCAGGGGCTGCTTGGATGGGGTTATTACTTGATAATGCTTCCATTCCGGTTTACCTATTACACGATACTTGATATATTTAGGTATGTACCTCTGTGTTTATATGCTACTAGCCACAGTCTAGGCTTTGAAGCTGACACTTTAGACGAGTAAGCTTGATGCTCAATCATTTTGACTAGCCAGTTTGTTATCAGATTAAATATTCTTCCTACTCTCTTTTTCTATAGTAAAAAAAAATGTTTTAAATTGTTGCATAGTGGAAGGTATTATAAATGACTTTAAATTAGTCCTGGCTATTGTTTGTAAGAATCAAATCAATCTGCCTGTGTTTGTTGGTCTTTCCCCTCCCCCCACCATGTTTGTCACCACTGATTCCCGAGTTAATCACCATGCCCTTTCCTTTCTAAACACCATTATCTATCTCCTAACTTCATACTCAGAAACTTTTACCCTAAACCACCTCTCCTCCACCTGACTGTTCACAGTCCCAAAAGGTTTTCTTACTCTGAGACTACCCACTTTGCCATAGGTTGTTGGCATCTTTCTAGGCAGTGTTTTGTACATTTCCCTCTGCCCTTTTGGCAATGCTTAGGTTGTTAACACTGGCATCCTTTCATGTATACATCCAGTTTGTTTCATACCTTCACTATCAGGCTTTCTTTGTGTACCATACAAAGGACTTAGCATGGGAAGCTATAGTGTGTCCAGAGCTAGGAAATGTTGAGTGTGACCTGACTTCTGGCAGATCAAGCTTAGCACAGAATATGGTCTAGAGCTATGCCTAGACTTTGTGAGAGACCAAATGTTCACTGGAGGCTCAGCTATAATCCTGTTGAAAATGAGGCAAGAGGATTTTGAGTTTGGGAAGGGGTGGGGAGAGTATGAATGAATGAGCATGACATCTAGACCAGCAAATGAAGCTAGAAATACAATGTTTACAAACTGCCTCTTTCCAAATTCAGAGGCTTTTGCTCTGTTCTGAGTAGCAAAGGCTGGAAATAAGGACCTAGCCACTGCAGAAGTTCAGGGAATGAATAATTGGTTGCTCATTTAATGAGATCCTTTCTATAGCAAAGTTGTTGTTTTTTTATTTTTATTTTTTTGGTCCCTCTGTGTAGCCCCATCCTGGAACTCTCCCTGTAGAGTTCCTTGAACTCAGAGACCCTCCTGCCTCTGTCTCCTGAGTGCTGAGATTAAAGACGTGCGCCACCGCCACCACCCGACTGATGCAAACTTCGTGACTACCTGCTTTGTAGTTTTCCCATCTCTGTTTTATTCAGGAATGGGCATGTTAAAATCACAGTGAAAACTGAGTTGACACATATGTCTTAAATAGGTTAGCTGTGGAAATACATTGTATTGAGAAACAGTAGACTTTTTTTGGACAATATTTCTTTCTTCCTTTCTTTTTGTTTTTTTGAGACAGAGTTTCTCTGTAGCTTTGGAACCTGTCCTGGAACTAGCTTTTGTAGATCAGGCAGGCCTTGAACAAATGCACAAGTGCTGGGATTAAAGGTGTGCACCACCATCGCCCAGCTGCGAAACAGTAGACTTAAAGCCTTTACCCTTCCTAGAATTTGGACACTTAAAAAGAGATAACCCAAAATAATCTTTCCAGAAAAACAGTCAAACTACCAGCCTTCAGAAGCACTGGTAACTTTTCCTTACGTATAGAAGTAATTACATTTATTCTTTAATTTTCTTTGAATGCTTATATTGATGAAAATAGGAAAAATTACGGAGATTTTCTTAACTTATTAAGAATAGGGTCAAGAATTGGTAAAGAGTGTAGTCATCTTTTCCTTGCTAAAAATTCAAGTAAATGAATATTGTTTGCTTTCCTTGGGAAAATATGCATGGCATGTTTTTACTAATTTTAATGCAGTGGTGTCATCCAGGCAACTTAATGTGAAATGTACCACTTCATCCTCCACCCTACTACCTTCTATGGGAACCCAAAGCATAAAGAAAGGGTAAGGTACAGTATGATAGCATAGGCTTTTTAGGAATAGATGTATAGGCCCATTAGGCAATGCATCCCTGAGTCTAAAGTAGCCACATATGGGTCAGTTTTATGACTCCTTCCATGGATGCCATTAGTGCAGACACATCAAACAAGTTTACCTGCTCCTTTGAAGAACAAATAAGTTGTGACTAAGTTTAGATTTGAAGTCCCTATTGATAACTTGAGAGTGTAAGTTAAGAAAATCAGAATCCCAGAAGAACGTAAAGGAGAGGAAGCTGCAAGTAGGAAGATGAAGAAAGAGGTGTCTACTTTAGAGCAATGTTTGTCCTGTGCACTTTTTTTGATTAAGACACATTCTCTGTCTCTGTTGTTGAGTATGGAAATCACTAACCACATATGTCTGTTGCGCACTTGAAACATGGAGGTGTAACTGAGGCACTGAGTTTACCTATATTTAATTTAATGTATTTAAATATATAATAGCCATAAATAGTTAGTGGCTGCTATGTTAGACAGTATCGAGGGTTGTGATCTTCCTTACCCAGCCCTTCTGCAGAAAACACTGGGATTAGGCCAGCGTTGGAATGTCATAGTCCTAGTGTGTGCATTCTTCTTGAGCAGTTAGTGGAACACTTGGCAGCTTTGTGGCTTGTGAGCCAGGTCTACCCTCAGGTCTGATGGCCCACTCACTGACCATTCACGTCCCTCTGCTACCACGGCTCTGGCTCTGTGATAAGCGTCTGTACAAACTGGCCCACTCCATAGGCACTACAGGAAGCCAATTCATGTGATATTTATTCCTTCCTCCCCAGGTTTGCTCTTCGTTTTATACGGCCTGACCCTCGCAGCCGGGTCACTGACCCTGTTGGGGACATTGTTTCATTTATGCACTCTTTTGAAGAGAAATATGGGAGGGCACACCCTGTCTTCTACCAGGGAACGTACAGCCAGGTCAGTGCCACAAACCAAATAGATGCCAACCTAACACTATGATTCTGTTCTCAAAGGAAAGTGTAGTGTAGCTCTGATCATGTCGCTCTGATATCAGAAGACTTACACAGCTCTTCATTGGTTATAGAAGTTTTTTTAAAAGGATGGGACCAAACCTTTTATCTAGGCCCTCCTTGATCTAATCCCAATCTTCTTTGATGCCTTTTTTGCATAACTTGTTTCCTCACACCCTTCCCTGAACACTTCCCTGCCTCAGTGCCTCGCACATTGTTCCTGTCACCTGGAGTGTCCTTCTAACATCGTGACTAATGGGTCCTGCCCACTTCAGGCCAGCCCTTCCTCTCCTAACCATTCCATTGTCCCTGTCTTGCCCTACCTTGCTTTCTAAAGTACTGACCTTCCCTGTGTTTTCTATCCCTCTACTTTGAAATTTGCAGCACTTTTACATTCCTCCTTATAGTGGTTTGTGTTCACGTCTTTGCTCTGTTATTAGACCGTATACAGCTTGAAGGAAAAACCTGAATTTGTTTCGATCCTTTATAGAATTGAATAGAATTTAGACCATAGGCTTAAAGTGGCTCATTTCATTCAAACTAAGTCACAGAGACCTTTCAGGGAGGAAAACTGGGTGATAGGTGTATATAATTTGTCAGAGAAAAATAATCAACACCATGTACCATGGACATAGTTAAAAGTTCACACTATTCAGTAGTGTCCAGGATTTCTGATTCTTACCAGGATAAGGGAGGGGTTCACTTTGTTTCTTCTTTTTTTTTTTCCCCACTTCTGCTTTTTCTCACAGTTTGTCTTCTTGGTGGCTTCTGCTGTCCCACTCAGTAAACATTATGTACCTGCTGTACAGGCTTAGGGCTTAGGGATAAGGGAGAGAAGTGCTTCTTTATATTATCTTGAGGTAGACTACCTTCAGCCCTTCAGAAAATGGAGATTGTAGTGGAAGGACTCAAGTGTATACCATGTGTGGCACACGATTCGTGGACACTGGCTTTATCTTAGATCTTCTAAACCCTGCACTCTCTCGAATGCCTTTGGTGCCCTGGTCCTTCATTCTTGCTTGCATTCCTATTGGATCCAACTGATTTTTGCAGCTGTTTTGTTTTGTTCTGTTTTTTTTAATTAACAAGAACTTTATAGCTGCAAAGTAGTGTTTACATAGTCACAGTCTCCTGTTTTTTTATCTTTAAGCCCTAAAGCAGCTGACTTTCTCTGACTTGTCTGTGTTGCTTTGTCTACTCTTGTGCCTGATACAGTGCAAATTCTAACAACACTAAAACCTTTTTCACTAAAATTTGTTGGCTTAGACTTTTTATAGAGAGAAAATGTCAGGGGTGGGTGTAAAGGTGGAAGCCTGAGAAGTACTCAGTCTCTTGCTTTTCTTTCCCCCCATTTCCCTCCCCAGCTTTCTTGTTGCCATTGTTGATTAATACATAGTTATATCCATTTGGACCTTTATAAAGGTCCATTAAAAAAAAGTCAGGATCTTAATAGTGAGTGGTGATCTTCTGTCTGTCGCAGGCACTTAACGATGCCAAGCGGGAACTTCGGTTTCTTTTGGTTTATCTTCATGGAGATGATCACCAGGACTCCGATGAGTTCTGCCGGTAAGTAGATGAGTATTGTCTTTCTTTTCTGACTTTTTTTTTTTTTGACACTTTATAGTTGGTGAGATGTTCTTATGTTGTTTTCATCCTGTTCCATAGCAACACACTCTGTGCTCCTGAAGTTGTCTCACTAATAAACAGCAGGATGCTTTTTTGGGCTTGTTCTACAAACAAACCTGAGGGGTACAGGGGTAAGTGGTGTTTCTTTGCCTGATTGACAGTATCAGAATACCCTGAGGGAAGTCTGGAAAAATATGCCATGCCATTTCTTGGATGTTTGTTCTGTGGTAAACACATTGCTCGCTTTAGTTCTTATTTATATCTTAATTTTGTCAGTAGTCCTAAGAGATGAAGGTTGTATTGTTTCTTTGATTTTATGAAACAGCCTTAGAGACATAAGACAGTTCCAAGAACATACAGTTAGCACATTCTGAAGCATGATCAGGATTATCAGACTTTAAGGCCCATTATTTATAGTTAACCATCACCAGAGACTTTCATTTTAATCAGTTCTGCCCAGCAGCTCACCTCTAATCCTAACGGTCCTTTTACTGAGCATTTATCTTCTTTGTGGTTTCAGCAGACTCTTGAGTCTGTTGTTTGAGTGCTGGAGTGCTGACCATGGATGCAGGCAAGTTCAGCTCTTTCTGACAGTATTTTTTTTTTTTTTTTGATACAGGGTTTCTCTGTAGCTTTGGAGCCTGTCCTGGAACTAGCTCTTGGGCCACCAGGCTGGCCTTGAACTCACAGAGATTCGCCTGCCTCTGGGATTAAAGGCGTGCACCACCACTGCCCATCATAATGTTGCTTTTTTACTTGTATGTGTGAGTAAAATATGGTGTGTAACATGGCACAATGTGGAGGTCAGAGGACCACTGAAGAGTTCTCTTTTTCCACTGTGAGTCTTGAGGATCAAGCATAGGTCGCCAGGCTTCACCTGAGGGGCCATCTTGCAGGACCAATTGTGTGGTCCTGGTGAATGCAGCCTGGCATGGAGTGTTGCATTGGGCAGACTCTGCCCACTTTTGTGCTGCAAAGTAATTCTTAATAAAGATAAGTATTTCTTAAAAATCTTCAGAAGAAAGCCAGCCAGCTGTGGTAGTGCACGCTTTTTTGTTTGTTTGTTTGTATTTGTTTTGGTTTTCAAGACAGGGTTTCTCTAGCTTTGAAGCCTGTTTTGGAAGTAGCTCTTATAGACCAGGTTGGCCTCGAACTCACGAAGATCAGCCTGCCTCGACTCCTGAGTGCTGGGATTAAATGTGTGTGCCACCACTGCCTGGCTTTTGGTGAACACTTTTAATCCCAGTGCTCAAGAGGCAGAGACATACGGGATCTCTGTGAATTTGAGGCCAGCCTAGTCTACAGAGTGAGTTCCAAGACAGTCAGGATTATTACACAGAGAAACCTTGTCTCGAAAAACAAACAAAACCAAATAGAAATCATCAGAAGAGAAAAATCTCAGTCCTTTTGTAGCCTTTTTCTGTCGGCAGCTTCTGTGTGCTAACACCTAGGCATCGTGACTAGTGTTCAAATATGCTGCAGCTGCTTCTCCTGCATCTTAGTGCCTTTTCCCCTTCTTCTATTTATTTGTTTATTGGTTTTCTCTGGGTTTCAGTTCTGAAATTCACTCTGTAAACCAGTCTGGCCTTGAACTCAGAGATCCACCTGCCTCTGCTTCCCAAGCGCTGGAATTTTGCGCCATCACCATCTGGTCTTGCGTCTTGATTCTTAATCTTTACTCCTAAATGTGTAAACATTTGGCATGTTCTGCTAATTGTGTTTTGCCATTCTAATCTAGCTCTGTGGGACTCGCAGATAAATGGCACAAAGGATACTTGTTGTAGAAAATTACAAAATGTCTTCTTTCCTAACATTAGGACAGAGATGCGGTTGCATTATAGTACCTTCTTGGTTCTTTACAGACCAACTTTCTTACTCTATTGGAGGAGAAAAACTAACCTTGTTAAGGGGAGAAAAAAAGATTAGGAAAATGAGGTAAGGAAGAAATTAGATGAGGACGAAAAGACAGCATATGTATGTGTAGAAATCTTGACCAATAGTTGGGTGATGGTGGTGCACACCTTTAATCCATGGAGACAAAACACTGCTTTACATAAAACAGAAATAAATCTTTAAGTGTTTTTTAGCAATTACAAAAATTTTAAGAAGCCAGTAGGAAAAAAATTAGGCAGAGAAGAAATGACACCTTCCTTTTCTCCAGCCAAGATTAAGGCATTCTGTCAGTATGCAAAGTCTACGGTTGATCTGTTTCATCCCCATGTCTTACCTTTGGGTCTTTCTGTTAGTTTCACAGGCTTTACGAGAGAATACCTACCCTTTCCTGGCTATGATTATGTTGAAAGATCGCCGCATGACCGTGGTGGGACGGCTAGAAGGCCTCATCCAACCTGATGACCTCATCAATCAGCTGACATTTATTATGGATGCAAACCAGACTTACCTGGTGTCAGAACGCCTAGAAAGGTACCAGGGAGTTCCTTTCTAAAAAGAGACAGATGTTGTGTTTGAAGGACTGACCTGGACTCCACAAACTTCTTTCCCTTATCTTATACACTGTAAGCTTTTGCTTCACGTTGAAGAATCGTTTAGAAGGCTGAACGTTATAGAAAGGATTTAATGTGAAAAGTTGGACTGGTTATAACTTCTCCCCCATCACTTGAATTTTGTACAGTAATTATAGAAAATTTGTAATGGGGAAGTCAAAGAAATTGAAACCAGTCATAGTTCTAGAGTACTTTTAATTTTGTAGACACCTGTCCACACCTCTGTCTGCCTACTCTGATGATAATAATAGAAAACAAAGTGTCTGCTTACTTTTCCATCCTCAAAACAGATCACTTCTGGTACCCGGTGTGTAAGTGGTTTCACCCACACATCAGACTAGCAGTTAGTTCTGCAGCAGCTTCCTACATCTAGGTGTCTGCTTAATCAATTCACTTCTGACCCTCCTGTTGAGAGCACAAGCTCCAAGACTGTCACCTTTTTCACTTTAGAGGCTAATTGCGACTCCTGCCTCCTTTCCCATGTATTTTAAGAACCATCTCTCAAGGCTCCCACAGCTTAGCTTGCACGTTGATTCATTTACTCAGGCAGTTCAGCAAACTCGGGGAAGCTCTCAGCTTTACTTGTTTGAACTCTAGAGAAGTTTAAATTGTGAATGACTGCAGCTCTAGGAGCTCCAACTCCTTCAAGGGCACCTGTGTGTACATTCACTAGCTCGCTCGCTAGCTCCTTTTTTTTTTTTTTTTTTTTTTTTTTTGAGACAGGGTTTCTTTGTGGAGTCCTAGCACTTGCTCTGTAGACCAGGCTGGCTTCATACTCGCTGCCTGCCTCTGCCTCCTGAGTTCCTGTAAGGCAGGCATTCTCTCAGTTGTGTTTTTCTCTTCTCAGGTAACTCCAGCTTGAGTCAAATTGATAAGTAAATAAATAGTAGCAACCAGGACACTGTCTCAGAAAAAAAAATAATTTTTTAATTAATTTTTAAAAATTAATTAAAATTTTAAAATTAATTAAAAACATGGTGGGCATATCTCTAATCTCAATCTCAAGCTAGCAACTAACCTTCAAGACAGGGAAGTGGGAGGAACACAGTCAAGAACTGTACTTGCCTAGCACTCAGATGACCCTGGGTTCTATCCCTAGGGAGACAGGAGTGAGGGAGGAGAAAGACATGTTAGGAAAACAGTTGTGAAATTAGGGTTGTGTTTTGTGTGTTTTTGATTTGTCCGTAGGGAAGAAAGGAACCAGACCCAAGTGCTGAGACAACAACAAGATGAAGCCTACCTGGCTTCTCTCAGGGCAGACCAGGAGAAGGAAAGGAAAAAGAGAGAGGAACGAGAGAGGAAACGGCGAAAGGAGGAGGAGGTGCAGCAGCAGAAGCTGGCAGAGGAGAGAAGGCGGCAGGTGAGCCATGTCTCTGTTCCTTGTCATTTCCAGCATGCCCAGACTTTGTACCCATGGCTTTGTGTGTGAAGGCAGAGTTGAGTTGACAGTATGGGTAATTGTTTCATACCTTACTTGTTCTCGATATCAGTGTTAGCAGACTGGCATTTCGTTCGCAGTGTTGTTTTAGTTTAGTTTTAGTGTGTATTGCCGTTTGCATATAGCCAGGATCCTTTTCCCTCCAAATACTGAAATGCATAGACATAGTCAGCAATACAGGAAGCACAGTAACGTTGTTCTGCATTTCTTGCCAAGTTGGTTTTGTGGGGAAGGGGAGTGGTTGTTTTTATGATTTTATCCACAGGTGTAGTGGTACATGCCTTCAATTCCATCACTTGGATCTCTAAGTTTGAAGCCAGACAAGGCTACGTAATGAGAACCTGCTTCAGTCAGTCAATCAATGAGATTTTGTCTGGGTGTGTATGTGTGATGTGTGAGTGCTGACACACAGTGCCACAGTGTTTCTGTGAAGGTCAAAAGACAATTTTGGAGAGTCATTCTCTCCTTCCACCCATAAACAGTTTCTGAGGATGGAACTTGGGTCTTTTTTTTTTTTTTTTTTTAGGCTTGTACCTTCAGGGCCCACACACCTTTATCTGCTGAACTCTCCTGCCAGCTCCCGGGAGAGTTCCCTACATTTATTGTTCATTAGTTTTTCTTCCTTATGTTCAGTAAACCTACATAGCCATTGTATTCCTGGTTTCTTGTTTCCCTACTTAAGCCATAGCCTTACCTTTGTTTTGTGTTTCTCTAGAACTTACAGGAGGAAAAGGAAAGAAAGTTGGAATGCCTGCCTCCTGAGCCATCCCCAGATGACCCTGAAAGTGTCAAGATCATTTTCAAGTTACCCAATGATTCCAGAGTAGAGAGACGGTTCCATTTTTCACAGTCTCTAACAGTAAGGACCTAAGCCAGATGATATATGCAGTTTTAGGCTGTAGATGTGTGTTTGTTGCATGTGTGCAATGGTGTACAGGTGGAGATCAAAGACATGGGAGTCCAATCCCCTTCCTCTGTGTAGGTCCTTGGGATGGAATCTTCTGGCTTGGGAGAAAGGACCTTTACCTGCTGAGCCCTTACATACTGTGCCTCCCCACCCCTTTATCTTTAAACTGAAAATACATTCTTTTGGAACTAGTGGTTAGTACAGAAAACAAGACTCAAAGGACTAGAACAGAATGAAAATGAGGTGGTGGCTTGGGAGAGAAGAAACAGCTCCATTTATGGGTTTATTTATATTGAGAGGAGAACGTTCACACTCTTATTTTTTTGGGGGGGTGAGTTGTTTTTTCAGTGCTGGGGATGGAGTTAAGGGTCTCCCATATGCTAGCAGGCATTCCAACATTGAGCTACAACTCCAGCCCTGGATTTTTTTTTTTAAAATAAGATTTATGTGTGTTTTGTTTTGTTTTGTTTTAAAGACTTAATTATTAGGCCGGGCAGTGGTGGTGCACGCCTTTAATCCCAGCACTCGGGAGGCAGAGGCAGATGAATCTCTGTGAGTTCGAGGCCAGCCTGGTCTACAAGAGCTAGTTCCAGGACAGGCTTGAAAGCTACAGAGAAACTGTATCTCGAAAAACTTAAAAAAAAAAAAAAAATTTATTTATTACGTATATACAGTGTTCTGCCCGCACGCATGCCTACCGATCAGAAGAGGGCACCAGATCTTATTACAGATGGTTGTTAGCCACCATGTGGTTGCTAGGGCTTGAACTCAGGACCCTTGGAAGAGCAGCCATTGCTCTTAACCTTTGAGCCATCTCTCCAGGTCTTGTTTTGTTTTTTCGAGACAGGGTGTTTATGTAGGCTTGTCTGCCCTGGAACTCACTTTAATAGACTAGACTGGCCTTGAACTCAGAGATCAGCCTGCCTCTGCCTTCCCAGTGCTGGGATTAATGTATGTTTTATCTTCATGTACATCTACACATCAGAAGAGGACATCAAATTCCATGAGAATTACATGAGACTACAGTCATAGATAGTTGTGAGCCACCATGTGGGTGCTGGGAATTGAACTCAAGACCTCAGAAGCAGCCAGGTCTTTTAACCACTAAGCCATCTCTCCAGCCCTAGAATTTTAAATTAGGTAACATAAATGTGCCTCCCAGAAGCAGGCCAATCTCTGTGAGTTTGAGACATGGTCTACATGGTGAATTCTAGTCCCAGTCCCAACACAATGAGACCCTACCATGAAGAAATAAAAAGGTTAACCACAGGGGAAAGTCATCCCTAGATCCTAGGGTGGTCACAAAGCAGCTGGGGCTGCTCAGTTATAACCACTTGCTTCTCATCGAGAGGACCTGAGCTTGGTTCTCAGCACCCAATTGAGGTGGTTCACAACCATCTGTAACTCAAGCTCTCGACCCCCATGGGCCTTGCTCTCGTGTGCACATACCCATCCAATATCCCCACCCCTCTCCCTGACAACCATAATTTTAAAATTTACTAAAAGCAGTTGACTAGGCTCTGGAGAGTTAAGAGCACTGACTGGTCTTCCAGAGGACCTGGGTTCAATTTCCAGCACCTACAAGGCAGCTTTCAACTGTCTATAACACAAGTTCCAGTGGATACGATTTCTCTCACACAGACATACAGGTTAAACACCAATGCACATTTAAAAAAAAAAGCAATTAAAAAAATAAAATAAATTGAAAAACAAAACATTTGACTTCCTTTCAAACATAAAGACCCAGCTGCTACTCAGCCTATTCTCATTCCAGAAAAAAATCACTTGGCATGGTGGCACATAGCTGTTCTTTCTCCTTTGGGAAATGGAAACAGAAGGAACAGGAATTCAAGGCCAGCATTGTCTACATACCAAGTTCACAGCCAGCCTGGGCTATATAACACTCAGAAGCCAGTGAGGTAGCTTAGTGCTTAAAGGTGCTTGCCACCAAGTCTGATGACCTTAGTTCAATACCAGGGACCCACATCGTAGAAAGATAAAATGAACTCCTGAGAGTTCTGATATCCACATGTGTATTATGCAAATATATGCCACCTCCACTTCCAACAATCAAACATAAAAAAATAAATATAAGAAATACCAAGTTAGGGGCTGGGAAGATAGCTCAGTTTTTAAGAGCACTGGCTGTTCTTCCAGAGGACCCAGGTTCAATTCCCAGCACTCACATGGCACTCACATTGAAATTGTGACTCCTGTACCAGGGAATCTGACACCTTTAAACCAAAGAAATTAACAATTTAAAATAGTTGGATGGTGGTGGCATATACCTTTAATTCCAGCATTTGAGAGACAGAGCAGATAGATCTCTGAGTTCAAGGTCAGCCTGGTCTATAGAGTGAGTTCCAGGACAGCCAAAGGCTACACAGAGAAACCCTGTCCTGAAAAAAATAAATTTTTTTTTTAGGATATTAATAATTGTCCATGGAAATGGCTGAGTCTGAGGCTAGAAAACCTAGAACAGAGGCCGGGCGGTGGTGGCGCACGCCTTTAATCCCAGCACTCGGGAGTCAGAGACAGGTGGATCTTTGTGAGTTCGAGACCAGCCTGGTCTACAAGAGCTAGTTCCAGGACAGGCTCCAAAGCTCCAGAGAAATCCTGTCTCGAAAAAAAAAAAAGAAAGAAAACCTAGAACAGCTTGTGCAGAAAGCAAGGCATTGACAACAGAGGGATGCCCAAAGCCAGCCATTCAGACTTTGCTCCATCTAGGACAGTTTGAACATTAAATAGCTGTTGACATAACATACTGGTTTTTTTTTTTCTTGCTAAAATATGAAGTGAGGAACCTGTATTAATATAAACACATTTAAAAGACTGAAAAACCACACGCCTTGGCATTTTCAGAATGCTTCCCTGTGAAGCACTACCAGTTAGGTAATACCTACAGAGGAAGAACTAGGAAGGCACCTCCTGAATCACATGCTCATAGTGAGCGTCATAAATAATAGAACAAAGGGAAGGTGTGCCCCACCCAAATGGGTGCCCTGAGTGATGCCCTTTATCTGCTTGAGTTCTGTAGAGGTGCACAGCCTGACTCTGAACACCACAGAGTAACAGAGTTGCTTCCAGGCTAAAGGAAACTCAAGGGACAAGACTGAAATATGCGATGGACAAGACTGAAATATGCGATACAGTTCTACCATAGACCAGTTTACTAAGAAAAAGAAAACCAGTTTGAGTGGGGCCCAAATAATAACATAATAAAATAATAGTAATTAATATATAAATAAAATAAACTATATATAAATATAAATATGTAATACAAAATATAATATATAATAAATAATAAAGGTATAAAANCAGGGTTTCTCTGTGGCTTTGGAGCCTGCACTGGAACTAGCTCTTGTAGACCAGGCTGGTCTCGAACTCACAAAGATCCACCTGCCTCTGCCTCCCGAGTGCTGGGATTAAAGGCGTGCGCCACCACCGCCCGGCCAGCTCCATCTTTTTAAAGTACATGGTAAGTATAAATTTAATAACCTGTGCCCAGACTAAGACTTTATTCACCTAAGGCCAGAAGATACTAAAAATGGGCATTTCATAATTTATTGAAATTTTGCCTATAAAAAATTGTGGCAATAAACAGAAACAGACAATTTAAACTCTGATGCCAGGCACAAGTGGTTTGAAGTCCTGGCTTTGGCGATAATTCTGGTCATATGATCTCAGTTCTTTAGGCCGAGATTTCGGCAGCTATGAAGTAGACTGTCTGAGCATTTTATTTATTGAGACAGGGTCGTCTTGTGTACCCCTGGCTGACCTGGAACCCTGACCTTGAACTCAGATCAACAAGTGATGGTATTAAAGGCTGCACCACCACACCTGGCCTGGCAGTGGCATTTTAGCTTGACTGAGTTTCTACAGTGTACAATAGGTGTTTGCTAATAGCCCTAATATTTCCGCAATGTGTAGTTTGCTCAGTGAAGGTTTTCCGGGGTGGGCTGGAGTACAGCTCAGTAGCAGACAATGGCACAGTGTGCATGGAGGTCTGAAGTCTCTTCCTAAAGACAAAAACTCAACCAATTATGAATAAGGGGTTGGGGTGAAGTGGGACTTTGCTTATTGGCAGGTAGTGCCTGGTTCTGACATACCTCATTTACAGCACCTTTGAAACTCCTGTGTGCTTAAAAAAACAAGTTAGATTTTCATTTATTTTGAGAATAAAGCGGTCAAGGGGCAACATGAAGGACTCAGTTCTCTCCTCTCTTGTGGATACTAGGGATTGACTCTGATCATCAGGGTTGGCAGCAAGCACCTCCACCTGCTGAGCTAGGTCCCTGGCCCTGCTGGAGCCCCTTCCACACACCTATGAGCTCAGCTGCCATGCCTGATGAACCTTCACAACCTGAGTACTTTATGTCCATTTTGCTAACTCAGGATGACACTCCAAAACCCCCAAGTTTATTTTCTTTAAATGGAGGCTTGCAGCTGGGAGGTGGTGGCACACGCCTTTAATCCCAGCACTCAGCTTGGTCTACAGAGGGAGTTCCAGGACAGCCAAGGCTACACAGAGAAACCCTATCTTGAACCCCTCCCCCCCAAAAAAAAACCAATTTAGGCTTGTTTTCCCTGTAAGAGGAAGCCTGCATGTGGAAAGCCGGGCATGGCCATCTCTCCAGGACCACCACTTTGAAGGTTGAGGCAGGAAGGTTTAGGTAAGCCCACCCTGGGTTACATAGACCCTCAAGAAACAAGGTTGTCTGTCTGTCTGTAGAGGCCTCTTGGTCAACAGGAATCAGGATCTCTGTCATTTGATGGATGGCCCTGAAGTACAAGGCTGAGGCACATGCCATCCACTTGGATCACTTTGTCCCCATCTGACTGTTACCCGCCATTCTCCAGATGTTGAGAACCTATGACTCTCAGGTCTACAATGAAGATTCCCTAGAATTTTTGCTCTTGCTCCTTTTTTTTTAAAAAAAAAAAAAGATTGTGTATGTATGTTTGCCTGCATATTGGTGTCTGCTACTTCTATGCCTGATATTCTCAGAGGCAAGAGGGTGTTGGTTGCTTTGGAACTGGAGTTATGGACAGTTCACCCATATGGGTGGGTGCTAGGAGCAAATCTCTCTTAGAGCAGCCAGTGCTCTTATCCACCGATTCATCACTTCAGCCACATGACTTTTTTCTTGTGATGCTGGGAATCAAACCTAAGGAAGCATCCTAGGCCTTGAAGGTATGGCATTTTCGTTGTTTTGTTTGTTTGAGACAAGATCTTTCTATTATGTAGCTCAGGCTGTCCTATGTAGATCAGGCTAGCCTCACACAGAGATCCTTCTGCCTCAGTCTCCCAAGTTCTGGGATTGAAGACATGCACCATCATGCCCAGCTGGTATTTTTGATAATTTTATTTTTATGTATTATATGTGCATGAGTGAATGTGTGTGTAAAGATTTATGCAGGAGCCTGTGGACATCAGAAGAGGGCATCAGACCATCTGGAACTGGAATTATAGGCATTATAGGTAGTTGTGAGCCACTATGTGGGTTGCTGGGATTCAAACCCAGGTCCTACACAAGAGCAGTAAACACTCCTTAACTGTCAAACAATATTCAGCCCTTGGCTATTTTTTTAATGAAACATACTTTGCATAAATACCCAGATTTTTTTTTTTATTTTTTCCCCAGATTTTTTTTTAAAAGATTTATTTATTTATACAGCATCCTGCCTATAGGCCAGAAGAGGGCACCAGATCTTATTATAGGTGGTTGTGAGCCACCATGTGGTTGCTGGGAATTGAACTTAGGACCTCTGGAAGAGCAGTCAGTGCTCTTAAAGGCTGATCCATCTCTCCAGCCCCCGATACCCAGATTTTTAAGTCTGCACAAAAGTTGATGCATATGCCCAAAATGAAGATTTAGAGGACTTCAGTCACCTCAGAATGTTATTTGAGTGCAGCTCCTTAGTAGCCTCTTAGGAGAGGACCTCCCTCTGCCTTTCACTGTAGGAGGGAGGATCACACTGTGCCTTTCACCTTAGGAGAGAGGACCACACTCTGCCTTTCACTGTAGGAGACTGCCTTCTGCCTTTTGCTGTAGGCGGTGATGTGGGTTCTTGGTTTTTTTGCTTTTGAGTGGTGTGTGTGTGTGTTGTTGGTGATTGAATTTGGAACCCTGTGATGTGATAGTAGGTAAATCCTCTACCATTGCACTCTGTCCTCAGCCTTCACCACAATTATCAGTTAACATCTGCCTCTATGGGGAGGTGGGGAAGGGAGACATTATTGTTTTTCTAGCTATGGTTTAGTTTGTTCATTTATTTATTTATTTTGGTTTTTTCAGGCAGGGATTTTCTGTGTAGCCCTGGCTGTCCTGGAAGTTGCTCTGGTCTGTAGATCAGACTGGCCTTGAACTCACAGAGATCCTCCTGCCTCTGACTCCCAAGTGCTGAGATTAAAGGTGTGTGCCACCACCCACCTGGCAAATATAGATCCATGTTCTTTTTTAATGATGGTTAAATTCAGGAAGTACACAAAAACAAGAGAGTCAGGCATGCCATACATGTGCAGCCACACCACTAGGAAGACTGAGGCAGAGGCAATTTGAAGCCAATCTAGGCTATACAGAACCTGACCAAAAAAAAAAAAAAA
>JAQHUG010000005.1:3730863-3762125 GCA_028555095.1 Dicrostonyx torquatus
TGGCTGTTGGCTTGCCTTAATTATGTTTAGGTATGTTCCTTGTATCCCTGCTCTCTCCAAGACCTTTATCATGAAGGGATGTTGTATTTTGTCAAATCCTTTTTTGGCATCTAATGAGATGATCATGTGATTTTTATTTTTCAGCTTGTTTATATGGTGGAAACAAAACATTTCTTACTACATTCATCCTTTTAGGTTTTTAAAGATTTGTTATTTTAAGCCCATGAGTGTTTTGCCTGCACATGTGTATGTGTACCACGTGTGTCTGGTGCCTGTGGAGGTCAGAAGAGGGGGTCAGTTCCCCAGGGACTGGAGCTACAGGGGTTGGGAGCCACCATGTGGGTGCTGGGAATTGAGCTGGGTCCTTTGGAAGAGCAGCCAGTGTTCTTAATCCGTGAGCCCCAGCCCCAGCATTTATTTATTTCTATTGGTGTGTGTGTGTGCATGCTTGTGCCAAAGTGCACACACAGAAGGCAAAGAAGAACTTTCAGGACTTGGTTTTCTGTGGGCTCTTGCTCCAAAACTTCTTGTATGGAAATGACATAACTGTATTATCTAAATTTGCGGGGGGGGCCGAGATGGGGTTACTTTGTGTAGCCCTGGCTGTACAGGAACTCACTCTATAGACCAAGCTGGCCTCATACTCAGAGATCTTCCTGCCTTTGCCTGGGTCCTGGATTAAGAGCTTGCACCACCGCCCAACTCCAGCTGCTTTTCTTATACTTTTCTGGTTCACCTGCCTAACTGTAGTGCTGCCCACAGTGGTCTGGATCCTCCCACATCAATTGTCAAGACAATCTCTCACAGATATGGTCATAGGCCAACCTGACAGAGGAAAGTTTTCAGCCAAGTTTCCCTCTTCCCAGCCAACTCCAGGACGTGTGAAGCTGACATTTTGAACCAATTGACTCTCTTCTCTCTAGAAAGGACTATTGTTTTCTCCCTCACAATGCTTCAACCTTGCTTTTCGGAGTCCCGTAGACTCCCTCTCTAATGTACAGTTTCCAAAGTCAGCTATGAGCATACCCCAGGCTGGTCTTATTAGGACAAGGTGTGTGCTGTCCCGCCTTTATTTATTTTTTAACATTGTATGTGAATTGAACTCAAGACTCTACTATCAGGAAGCTCTCTAAGTTACATCCCTACTTTCAGGTTTTTTTCCCTGCGAATATGCCGTGGTTAAACATCACAGAAAGCGTTTACACATGTGCAGAAATAAATGTTTTTGTTCAGCCAATGTAGCTAATGTGCAGCCAAGCTGCATGTGGGTGCTGTCGTTGTGCAGAATGAGCACCCAGGAATGAGCTGGTTTGATTCCGAACCTGGCTTCTAGAGGTAAGAATTTTGCGCTTTGGTCGGCTAGAAGCAGAAGTCATCTAGCTTTGTTGGATAAATTTATTTGACACAAATGATATGCCAAGTGCTCAGTAGACTCCCCCAGGAGTTAGGGTAATCAAAGTTCCCCTAGAGAATGCCTGGGCTTTTATATGATCCTTGTGACCCAAGAACTCTGAATAGTCTTCCTGCCAAGGTACAGGTTGAGCTCACAGGATGGACAATGCTCTCACCATGGGCCCGATACAAGTGGAGTTGCTAAGCAGGCACAGCTTCTGAGAGGTAGCAACCAAAAGCCCATGTCATACCTTAAAGTGGTAATTCCAGTTTGCCCTGTTGCCCTGGGCCTTTATAGTTTCTCACAGGCTGTTTGGCTTTGAGACCCAATTCATGCTGCCCAGCCTGGCCTCAAATCCACTGCAGTCTTCCCCGGTTACCTTTTCAAATGGGTGACTGCAAGACTGGATCACCATGCTCAGCTGTTCTCAGCTTCTTATGTCAAAATAACTTCAGGGTTCTAGAGATTGCACAACTATTTCAAAAGAATCTGATGTGTGCCTAGCTCTTCTCTGATGGAACCTGGCAGGCTGAGTGGCCAGGGATCCTTTGCAGCTTGCTGGGAGAACATTAAAATGCAAGCTTATGTTTGAGTCACAGCACCTTCTTTGGTTTTTCAAAATAGGGTTTCTCTGTATAGCCCTGGTTATCTTGGAACTCACTTTGCAGACTAGACTGGCCTCAGACTTGCAGAGAATTGCCTGCCTCTGCCTCCCGAGTGCTGAGAATAAAAGCACGTGCCACCACCACCCGGCAATTTTCAAAGGTTTTATATGAGCCCCTGTGCACAGCACACATGCACATCCTCGTGATTCTTTCCCCTTTGTCCCATATAGATCCACACAGAGACACAGACCATTCTGCTACCACGAAGGCCTTCCATATGCTGCTCTTTCCTACTCCTAATCCCACACTGTACTAATTTGTTTGCTGTTTCTCCAATGCTATCTCCATTTTGTAATGCTAGATAAATAGAATCAATCTTGTAACCCTTGTGATTGGCTTCAGTAGTCAGTGAAGGCCATTCTCCGGTCTTCACCCAGGTTCTTGTTCTGCTCTCTCCAAGAACGAAGTTGGCAGACAAGAAGGTACAAGTAGGGTACCTTATTAACTTGGGGTTACTGACCTAAAACAGGATAAACACCTGTAAACAGGAAAAGCTGGTCTGCACAAGGGAGTAACTCAAACAGAACAGATCTGAACTCTGGGTAGCACCGGGGAGTTAATCTGTTAGCGTGTTACAGCTACAGCTTCCAGGTTTCCAGAGTGGCTGCAAACAAATTTCTGTTGAGTTTTCCTGCTGCAATGTCTGGTGACGTTCTGGAGGTTGACCTGAGACAGAAACCTTTAGTTTTCATTGTTTTTTTAAGTGTAATGTTTTAATTTGAATTTCCATAATGGCTGATGGGATTGAACATTTTTTCGTATGCATATAAAATACCCTTTGATAAGTCCACTAGCTTGGTTTCTCTCTTTTGCAGGGCTTCTCTGTGTAGCCATGGCTGTCCTGGAACTCACTCTGTAGACCAGTGCCCTTTGTAAGAGCAGCCTGTACTCTAAAAGACGGAGCCATCGCTCCAGCCCCAACTTCTGGAACCTTTTGTTCTATAATTTGTAATAATTTTTTTTTTTTTTTGAGACAGGGTTAGGGTTTCTCTGTAGCTTTTGGAGCTTGTCCTGGAACTAGCTCTTGTAGACCAGGCTGGCCTCAGACTCACAAGAGATCTGCCTGCCTCTGCCTCCCGAGTGCTGGGATTAAAAGTGTGCACCACCACCGTGCCAGGCATAATGTTGCTTTTTTACATGTATGTGTGAGTGTGATATGGTAACATGGCACAATGTGCTTTTTTACGTGTGTGGTATGGTATGTAACATGGCACAATGTGGAGGTCAGAGGACCACTGAAGAGTTCTCTCTTTCCACTCTGAGTCCTGAGGATCAAGCATAGGTCGCCAGGCTTCACCTGAGGGGCCATCTTGCAGGACCAATTACATGGTCCTGGTGGATGCAGCCTGGCATGGAGTGGTGCGTTGGGCAGACTGCCCACTTTTGTGCTGCAAAGTTGTTTCAGCTGTTTTCTAGATCCTTTGTTATTTTTTTATTTCAGAAAAGGCCAAAAAATTTCCTGAAATTTTGCACTAAACAGATCAATTTGAGTTGCGCAGCATTTTATGAAGCTGACTGTTGGATTCCAAGAATACTTTCCATTTATTTGGGTGTGATTTGTATATGAGCAGCTATGCGCTTGTCTATACATCAGTTTTTACGGTTTCCAACATATAAGTCCTTTAAGATAAGTTTTGTGTGTATAACGTCTGTGTGACTGTATGCCATGTATGGATGCCTGCGGAGGCCAGAGGCATGGGGTGCCATTGAGGCTAGAGTGACAGGCAGTTTTGAACCACCTGACTGGGAATCAAACTCTCGTCCTCTGGAAGAGGAACACTCTCAACTGCTGAGCCATCTTTACAGCCCCACATTTTTCACTGGTTAGAAATGGTATTTCCCATTCTATTTTCATGTGTCCAGGTTGGGAAAGTTGGCTCAGTTGAGTGCCCAGCATAATCAAAGCACCACACAGACCACATGTGGTGGCATACGCCTATAGTCCTGGCCCTCCAAAGGCATAAGGATTAAAAGTTTAAGCTCTACTATCTATTATCTAGCAAGCTGGAGGCTGGCCTAGGATATATGCAAATGCGTTTCCATGTATTTATTGTTAGCTTCTAGAACACATTTTTTTCCTCTTCTTTCCCTTCCTCTTTTTGGTTATATATCCTAATCTTGCCCAGTTTGTCCCCTAATTGCTGGCTCAAGCCACTGTCACTCTCCACAGTGGCTTGAACTCCAGGCACAAACCACCAGTCAGCTTCCAGTTGTGCTGACCTTGTTCCCTGCGGCCAGCTCAACTGTCAGTTGTTTCTCAGGATGGGTTTTCATTATCTGGACTACAAGTCCAGGATGTCCCCCTTTCTTGTCCAATTCCTGGACTTCCTGTTGTTGTTCAGTAGTGTGATAGATTCTTGAAGCATCCAGGCTTTTGTTAAGTGGGAGTTAGCTGAGTCTTTTGCTGACATTTCTTATGTCTAGTTGAGCTTTTTGGTTTTTGTTATTGAGAGGTGAATTGTTTTGCGATTTTTCTTTGGGTTTTCTGCAGTCCCACAGAGATTACAAACTTCCACTTTCAGTTCTCATGGCTCTAGAGCTATGGAAACACAGCTGCCGCCAATGTGTGACCTACCACTTCCCAGTGTGCTACATGGTATGTGGTTGGAGCCAAAGCAAATACAGGTCATGCCGCACTAAGAATCAACTCTTGGAGATTTTACAGTTAATTAGGCACAATGCCCAATGAAGCCACGCGTGATATTTTGTTTGTAATCTAACAAATAAAGCTTGCATGAAGATCAGAGTACGGAGCTAGCCACTAGTTAGCCATAGATGCCAGGCAGTGGTGGCACACACCTTTAATCCCAGCACTCGGGAGGCAGAAGCAGCTGGATCTTGACCACATGAGAAGGACCTAACCAGAGATCTGGTCAGTGGCACCACACAGGACCCCAGGTGCCAGTCTAGTGCCCTGCAGTGAATGCTGTCTGACATGATCACTCCTGCACCCAACGCCACCATGGAGAGAAATGAAGCCCCTGCAGGGCAGGGGACAAAAGCAAAGAGTGCACAGGTCTCTGGGGTTGTGGCATGGCCGATCACACTGTTGAGTGAGACAGACTGAATGAACTGAATGCCTCAAGCAACCAGAGTTGTCCAATAACTAAAAGGAGTACCTGAGCAAGAGTGGTTTTCTCCACAGAAATGCCAAAAGTGGCAGGCAGAACTGAATTCCAAGTCAGTCATAATGACTTACCTCAGGATTCTGTTTTCCACTGTGCTGGGGATGAGGACCAGGGCTTGGCACATGCTAGTGTAGCTAACACACTCTACCACTAAGCTATATGCCCACTACCTCAGAAATTTCAATGTCAGTACCTGTGAGATGACACACACCTATGACTGTAGCACTTGGGGAGGCTGAGGCAGAACTGCCACAAATTGGAGCCCACCCTAGGTCAGACAACAAGATTGTCTCAAAAACACCAAGTACTTGGGTAATTGAAGAGGAGGATCCAGAGGTTCAAGCTCATTCTCAGCTACACTGATATTTTGTTGGGGTTCTAACAAAGCTTGCCTGAAGATTAGAGTGCAGAGTGAGCCACTAGTTAGCCATAGAGGTCGGCCGGTGGCACACACCTTTAATCCCAGCACTCAGGAGGCCAATGGATCTCTGTGAGTTCAAGGTCACCCTGGGTCACACAAAACTAATTCAGTCTAAAAGAGAAACAGGCAGAGGTGGATCACACCTTTGACCCCAGCACTTGGGACCACAGGCCTTTAATCCCAGCACTAGGGAGGTGGAGATAGGAGTGATATGGTTGGGCGGAGAGAGGAATATAAGACAGGAGACAGAAGCTCAGAAGGTTGAGTCTGAGGTTTCATAGGGAAGACATTCAGTCTGAGGATTTTAAGAACCAGTGGTTCAGCCAGGCGGTGGTGGTGCACGCCTTTAATCCCAGCACTCAGGAGGCAGAAGCAGGAAGATCTCTGTAAGTTTGAGGCCAGCATGGTCTACAAGAGCCTACAAGACAGGCTCCAAAGCTACAAAGAAAGCCTGTCTCAAAAAAACCCACAACAAACAAACAACAACAAAAAACAAAACAAAAAATCCAAAAAACCAGTGGCTCTGCTTCTCTGATCTTTCAGCTTTCATCCCTAATAACGGACTCCAGGTTAGAAACCGTGTTACACTTCACAGCCAATCTGAGGCTAGCATGGGCTACATGAGCTCCCCTCAGAAGGCCAGAAAGAATCTACAAGCTAGGACCACTAAGGGATGGATATCTCCTCATGCTAGTTTGATGGACTCTTGTAACTTGCCAACAGTGTTGACCAATAACTTCATGGTTCCAGAGCCGGGACCATGTGCTCTGTGACCCACCTCAGCAGTAGCATGCTACCCTCCCCCCCCAACGGTACTCCTCAATTTTCACTTCTCATAGTAAGAACACACGAGCAGCCAGAGGCGGCTTGGGCAGCACTTGTATACATCATACATTTATTAGTGAATATCCCTCTGAAATCAGCAACAATATTAAAAAAAATAATGATTGCACTACTTGGTCAAGCAGAACTAGCAACTTTCATTTTAAAAAAAGTACAAATCTGTTAAAAATTTCAATCCGTATACACATATATAATACAACATACTAGTTATGTTAAATGCTACAAACCAATGTGAGTCCAGTGGGATGGAAAAAAACCACACATTTAAGCTTTAAGAACCATTTTCTCTATATATTAGCATTTTCTCAAATACATACATGGGAAAAATGAGGTAACTGTAAGATGTGCAAGGAACAGGGCCCCCAAATCACATGTGTTTATATATATATGTGTAATTACTTATATATATATATTATATATAAAAACCTTTCTAACAGAACACAGGCGCTGGGCCCAGCAGTGCTGGGGGAAGGTGCCCACTGTCATGCCTAGGCCAGAAGTTGGTAAATAAGGAGTAAACAATGCCAAGCCCCCACCACAGGAAATCATTGGTAACATGGCATCTACAGCAAGGTTGGCAAATCACAAAAATCCTAAGTAATTGTTTGGTAAATCTTTCTTAAATGATTAAAAAAACAAAACAAAACAAAACAAAAAATACAAATAAAAAACCGTGTATTCCCCACAGTAGCTGCTCGTTGGAATTGTCACTGCAGCCGACACAATCCATGAGCCAATTCCGCTGCCCCAGGAAACCACAAGGATTTGAAAGCCTTTTGTTGGGGTGAGGAAGGGACAGGGGTTGGATAAGGTGGTTCTGTGTAAAACGTGGATTTTCAACACTGCTATAAATATAGAAACATCACCTGGAGTTATATACAGTAAGACTTTGGGTTCTTGTGGGGTGGGACGAGGCCGATGGGCCCCCTGGCAGGATGGGTTGTGGGAGGCAAGGAGCCAGGGCTGCTGAGGAGAACGAGGGTGGTTGGAGCATCCCTGAGGCAGCAGGCGCCAATGGCTGCCTGCTAGGATGTGCCGGCCCCACACGCGGTTCGTTCACTCAGGGCAGCAACCCCAGATAGGGGTGGGAAAGGAAAAGAATGGGACCTGGAAGGAGGAGTAGGGAACTCAGCCTCCTCCAGACCCTGGAGGGCAAAGGATCAGACTGGGAGGGGCCTCCAGGTGGAGGTTCATGCTCCCTCCCTGATCTCTGTCCTCATGGAATTCCTAGGAGGAGACTTAACCAGGCAGGTGGGAGACAGCCCCTGGCTGGAGGAAATGCCCTGAAAAGCAATCGGTCCCGGTAGGCTCTAGGGACATGTGCAGTACAGTGCATGGCAGTTATCAGCTGAGCATAGACCCCCAACCCTGCCCTGTGACTCCCAGCCGCCCAGCGCAGTCCCAGCCACACGCTCATATGGAGGCCTGGTGTGGCACAACCTGACCCTTCTCTGCCCCCTGGGCATTTGGTCCCGGTTGGTCCCTATGCCCTCACCCCACTCCTATTAAACCAAAGAAGGAAAAACAAAACAAAACCAGAAGAGAAAACAAAACAAAAAACCAACCAAACAAACAAAAAAACAAAACAAAACAAAAAACCCCCAAACACCTCTAAATATCCATACCCCCCCCTACACGCAGTTTTGGGCCAAATGAATAAACAAAAACTGCTGTTCCTCACATTCATGCAAAACGACAGAGAGGGAGAAGATCGAGCATGGGTCTGACACTGTCCCTGGTGGGGGGGGGGCACTCACCAGGAACACAAGGACATACCCAGATTGTGGCTTGGCTCCTGCAGAACATAATGTGTTCAGCTTGGAGACCCCATCCCATTTGCTCAAAGAATGTGGCTGGGATACCCTCCAGCCTGGGGGTGGGCTGGAATGCTGTGCCTGGGGTGGGGTCCTGGGGAGTCAGACCCACACTGCACAGCAGTGGAGGCAGAGCCGACTGCCTAAGTCTGTCTGGAGTCCAAGACTCAGACCTGGGACTTAGGAAATGGTCTCTTGCTCCCATCTGCCCACAGACCTGGCAGTACCACCTGTGCAGGGAATACTTCCCTTCAGTACAAGAGACCAGCTGACCCAAGGTGGCTACTCCTTTGCCCATTTTGGGAGGGGTGGGGATCACACCAGCCACCACACTTGGGGAATGGACTCCTGCCTCCCAGAGCCAGCAGGAAGAAGGACCCAAGGGCAAATTAGAGAGGCAGACTGAGTTGGGGGCAGCTCCATGGCGGGCGGGTGAGCGGGCAGGCAGGCAGGCAGTTTGGGAAAGGAGTCTTTGGAGCTTGGCAAACCCAGGGGCTTATTGCAGGGGCTTCTCCAGGGCTGACCCTGGCACCAGCTCTCAAGTTGCAGGTGGGAATGCTGAGACAGAACTGGCCCCTCCCTTACAGTTCTCCCTGGGCCACTCCCTGCCTCTCCCCACCCATTTCCGGAGCTTTGGGCAGGGCTCTTGTGGGTGGCTGCGGAACCTCACTCAGCCTCCCTGGGCACCTCAGAGGCATCGGCCCGGCAAATGGGACAGGTCCGGTTGGCCTGGGAGGAACAGCCACACATCAGACCTTGCTCTCCTCTAACTTCCCACCCCACCTATTTGACTTGGATAAACTCTACACACCCAACCACCAGGCTACCTGGGAGCAGGCTCAGGCCGCCTTACCTTCAACCACTTGTCAACACACTTGGCATGGAACTCATGGTTGCAGGGCAGGACTCGGAGCAGCTGCCGCACCTCAAAGTCACTGAAGCAGACCACACACCTGAGGAGAAGCACAGTGTCACCCCCGACACCGATGCTGAGCACCCTCCCAGAGGTCTTGGTGCGACACTCACAGAGTCTGCTCAGACTGATGGCTGTCAGGGTTAAAGCGGTATGACGGCAGCTGCTCTATGTCTGCTTTGGTGAGGCCGCGGGGCTTGGCATCTCCCAGCCGCTCAGCCAGGTTCAGGAGGGCCTAGAGCCAGGCAAGGGAGGTCAGCAGCACCTAGAGCTGGAGGTCTCCCAGACTCCACCTCCCAGCACAGGCATCACAGACCTCATAGTTCTCCATCTCCACGTCATCCACGTCCAGATCCAGGCTGATGGTGGGGCCCATGGTGGTCGGTGACATTGGCAGCATTGAACTAGAGGGGAGCCCCCAGAGTGCAGGTCAGCAGAGGTAGATGGTACAAAGCATGCCCCATTCCCCCCCTTATGCAAACAAGGCACAGAGCTCTGCATGGTTCAAATCAGGATAGTGGTGCTTGTTCAAGCACACTGAAGAAAGGCAGGGTCAACCGCTGTGGGTGGGTGGGCGGGCGACCAGAGCTATGGGGTCCTAGAAAACAAGGCCTAAGTAAGGGTTCTAGGGAAGTTACACTAGTACTTACAGGAAGTAGGGGAGGAAGCTTGGATAATAAGATGGTGGTGGTGGTGGTGGCGGCGGCGGTGGCAGCGGCTGCTGTAGACGGTATCTCTGTGTGCTCAGTCTCCGTGGCATCATGTGGGAATATGGCTGCAAACAGGAATAGGTGCAGCAGGTCAACTGGAAGGCCGGTCGGCTCGCTGCCCTAGGCCCAGCTAGAGGGATAGGGAGGCACTTACCACACCAAAGGACAGCTCCTGGTGCATTGGATCATGGGGTAGGTAGTGAAGGGGCACTGAGGGTGACAAGGCTGGGCCAGTGGCAGAGGTGGAGTAAGTGAAGCTACCTAAGGGGTGCTGATCCCCTCGAAGGTCCATATCATTATCCAGACGCTGAAGGGACTGGAAGAGGAAGGGATGGGTCAGCCAGCTGCTTACAATAAAATTCTTGCCTTTCCCACCTGTATTCCCCCTTATCTCCCCAAACTCACCAGACGTGGGTGCTGGGTCTGCAGGGACACAAACTGTCCAAGTGGTGCCATGTGGGTAGGTTGAGGCGGTGGGGCCGGTGGCGGGGGGTGAAGGATGTAGTGGTCACTGGAGATGAGGTGGGGGTAGGCATGGTAGGGCACAGGGAGCTGCTGCATGGTACATGCCTGGATCAGCTGCTGAGAGAGAGCAAAGCTAGGCCTATGCACCAAGAAGGCCAGGGAACACCCCCAGCTAAAGGTTCTTACTGTACACAAACCCAGGAGCTACAGCGGATCTGCAAGCCCTATCCCTGGCCTAGGCTGCCAAGGCAGAGAGGGTGCCATCCCACAGCCTCTACTGCAGTTGTACACAGCAGGCACTCTGTTACAGAAAGGTCCCTGACCTCTAAACTGCCACATACCTCTGTGGGAACACAAACACATTACTCTGGGAAGGGCCATGGCCAGAATGCCAAGCTAATACATTGACAGTCTGCAAAGGCATTTAGCTCAGTTCCTAAGGGTACCTGTGCTCATAACTCATGTACCTGGGGCAGGAGAAGAAAGCATTTACTCACTGGAGGTGGGAGGCAGCAGAGGGGGTAGTGCTGCCCACTGAACATCACGGAGCATGCTGGGAGCTGCTGGGCACTGCAGCCAGGGATGTGTTGGCTTGTAGGCAAGGGGAAGCCTTGGGTGGTCACTGTGGTGACTGTGTAGGACAGAGGGACAGGCCCCTGGTGCACCTGTGGAGAGCGCATCAGGCACTGTAGGGAGGAAGCCTGGTTATAAGGGCAACCTTTTGAGAAAGAGTCCTGGACGAGGCCAGGCAATGCCTATAATGCCAGCACACAGGAGGCAGAAGAGGCAAGCAGATCTCTGGGACATGAGGTCAGCGTGGCCTACATCCAGAGTTCCAGGCCAGCAGGGTCACATAGTGAGACCCTATCTCAAAATACAAAGAAGTCCTGTTGGGCAGCGCTTGTGTCCTAATGAATCTTTGTAGGCATCCCAGGGAAGACCCTCCCTTCACCCCTGCAGTGGGACTAACATGCCAAGTACAGCAAGAGAGAATCGGTTTCTTAAATCAGTTTGATAGAAGCTGGGGATGGGGGTGGGGCAAACTAAGCTGTTCTTCCTACCTGTTCGTGGAGATCAACCATGAACGGGCTCTGCTGGGTGGCCGGGTGCAGCATTCGTGGGCTCCTGCCGGCAGGAGCTGAGGCTTGGTGCTCCTCTACAGAGAGGTGTGCCGGTCTGGGCAGTAGCTGCTGGGAGGGGAAGTGCTCATCCTGGGTAGGTGGGCAGGCCAGGGGCCCCTCGTGGCCAAGGCTGTACCACACAGAGGAGCCCCAACAGGACAGAGGAGTGCCACTCATTTATAATGCAGGGAGGGAAGACAGGGTCATAATCCACAATAGGAAGCCGAGATAGCTCAGGGCCCTAGGGTCCACCCCTCTGTCCATGAACCCAAGCCAAGATAAGATGGCTGCCCTTGAATAGAGATGGAGACTTCTTCCTACCTTCCCCAGAGCTGGCCTGGACTGCTGCTAGGTCTTGTAGAGAATCGCCAGTGACCCACAGGGGCAGAGGGTGGCCACTTAGTCACTGCCAAAGCCCATGGTCTCATCAGGGGAGCAGGGAGGTGGAGGGGCTGGGCCGGGGCTCACAACCCTAGGAGGCAAGTAGAGAAAGACATAGAGGGATAGAAAAATTCAGCTGCTTGTACAATTAGGAATGGTGAGGCAGACAAAACCCGGACAGGTCCTCCTCTAGAGCCTGGGGTCCAGGGTTGACAGGCTAGACTAGCTTCCTGCTCTGGGAAGTGGGATCAGATCTTAGAACATGGTAAATTCAGAGACCAGACCAGTACGCTTCAGGACCAGCTGGCTCCAGTAAGCTTCCTTTGCCTCAGTCAGGGACTACATCTCCAGGCAGACAGGGCTCTTAGGAGCTCCAGGTTCCCCTTTCATATGACTAGCTAAAGAGGAACTCCAAGGAGGCCTGGGACTCATGCTGAAGTGCTAGGTAATATGGCCTGACCCATTTCTACCCTTGGAAACTTTTGGTCTAAGGTCAGACACCATTTTCTCTCCTTAGCCCTTCACCCTGGGGCACACTCAGCTGGGACAGCACCCATTAATTAAGGAAAGTTTCTAGCAGACTCGGCAGAAGAGACTCACTGCCCCAGGTCCCACATACATGTTGAAGCTAGGAAATAGAGCAACTTCAAGCCTGTTTCTCTCTCTTCTCCCTCCCCCCCCTCTCCATCTTGCTGCTTATAGTGAAGGCCACCTCAAGGCTTCATTGGGCCAGGGCCTGGCAAGCATCCATGTCCTTGCTCTGGGACCCCATGTAGAACCCAATGAGGGAAGAAGAGCCTTTTGAAAAAGGATGAATCTGAGAGGAAGATGAGCAGGAACGGGTCAGGGAAGGGTCTCCTCTTTAGGGTCACAGGGAGGATCCAGGTGGGAAAGCAGGGTATCCAACCTCAGGCTTTCACCACTAACTCAGTCAGAATGAAGCCTTGGCAAGAACACTTGAAAATCCATCCGGCCCCGAGACATAGAGTTTATCACACTAGGCCAGCTCTTTGCCATCACGGCCACAAGGAGGCCTTTCTACTCTTTCTCAACCAACGGAACCCATGCATGTCTGATGTCCAGCTGCAAGCTGCAAATGTTGCCACCTGCTGACGCAGCAAGGCAGCAAAGCCAGTTCAGCACCTCTGTCATTCCAGCTACCATGCAAAGAACCACCACTTCCTTTACCCAGGACTCTCCAAGTCTGCACAGGAGAGCACCTTCTCCACATTACCCAAAAGGTGCCTGGTCAAGGCCACAGGCCTGGAATGTACCAGCTGGACCAAGTTCAGGCACTCAGGAGTGGGATTCACTGAAGGAAGTGTGTAAAAGCCCACAGGGTGCTGCCAGTGTGTCAAGACTGGGAGATTATAAATCATTCCCTACAAATCCTAGTCTCCAAGTAAGACTTAAAGGGGGATGGAGCACTTCTCCTCAATCAGAAAATGGGTCATCTAGCCAGGCGGTGGTGGCGCACGCCTTTAATCCCAGCACTCGGGAGGTAGAGGCAGGTGGATCTTTTGTTGAGTTCGAGACCAGCCTGGGCTACAAGAGCTAGTTCCAGGATAGGCTCCAAAGCTACAGAGAAACCCTGTCTCGAAAAGAACCAAAAAAAAATATAAAGGGTCATCTCTTTGAATCCTGTCCACTCTGCGCCTGGTTATCTTTGGTGACTTGTGACCACTGGCTGGGGCTAACTATATACACCCTACCTAACACATAGGTTCTCACTTCCTAATTCCAGGCCAGCCACCATCAAGGGCCAGGAGTAACCCACCAACAATACTGAAACAAGATGCCTGGCCCAACCCAAGCCAGCAGAAAGAAGGACATTTAGTGGATGATGGTGCCAAAGTAACAGCATCACCATGAACAAACAACACCCCCAACTTCTTGCCAGGATTTTAGGCCCATGGCTTCTGGTACCTCAACCCCAGACTCCTCTGTGAAAAATGCGAACAACCTGAGAATCATCCCCCCAGGGAACCATCAAAGGCCACGCTGAAGGCAAATAATCATTTCTAGAAAATAAGACACACTGCCTTGCACTCCCACCCTACAAACACGAGGTACCGGAAGTGCTGGAAGATGCAGAAGCATGCTGCTCCAGCTGTGTACCCCAGGAGGGAAAGGGGATTCTGTAATTCCTATCAGGAACAAAAGTGTTAAAGAGGGGACACACCCATTTCTGTTAGAGTTGCTCTGGACCACAAGGAACAGAACTGGTCCTGGCTGGCTCCCTAGACCCAGACCTAGTCCTCTCACGATGACAGTGGCCAGAGGAAAAACCAGACTCCTTCTAGAGGCACACAGGACATAGTCTCTTTCAGTACCTGTGAGTAGCTTGTTCTGGGGCCGCGCAAGAGACTGAGCTGGACCTAGTGACACAGTCAAGGTCAACCAGCAACACTACTTCTCCACACCTCTTTCACTGTGCTCTTTAGGAAGTTGTGTAAACTCCCCTAAGACTGATCCTGCCCCCATGAGTTCACAACCCTGTCAGCCGAACACAAGTCCCAAGCACGTATTTGACCCCGGCGTGGAGTCTGTTTGCAAAAAAAGACGCTCTCTTCTAGCAGATTAGCAAAGCTAGACACCAAGACCAGGCTTAGGCGGGAAGACAACCTCCCACTCCCTGACCCGCTAGACCAACTCTCACTCTAAAGCAGGAGCTTCCCAGCTCGCAGGAAAACCGCGGAAGCATTGGAGAGTGGGACCACCACACCTTGGCCAGTTTAGACCCCTGGGTGACCTTGGTTAAAGAACTCCTTTAGTTTTCGCTAAGTCTCAGTTCCAACAAATTAAAACCGGGATCGAAATCTTCCCAGGGCGCCCCTAAAATGCTAGAGACAAGAAACCAGGTGTTCACACTAGTGGGGGAGGAAAACAAAGTCCCCGAGGTTCAAGCTCCTCCCCTAAAACAGGCCAGACGCAAGTAGTGGGGTTCTAGCAATCTTCCAAAGCCACCCCTCCCTGGGGACGGGGGTCGAGGCATGCACATCTGTCCCAGGAGAGACTCCGCTGACCCCTTACCCTTACTCCTTAGTGCCTCACTCGGAGGAAAACTGAGGGACGAGGCCAGGCAGCAGCGCAAGGACTAGAGCGCTGTTACTTTAAGAACCGAGGATCCCGGACCATGTGCTCGGCGTGAGACAAAAGCAACAACAAAGGAAGTGGCGGCTGCAGGGGGAGGGGGTGGCTCCTTCCCCTCCATCGCAGCGCTCCGCAGAGGGGTGGCCTGGCCGAGTCTAGGTAGCCCCAGGCAGCACCTGGCCCGGGGGCCTCACCGCCGTCGCGCCGACCCCGACAGCCCAGGATTGACGCCCACGAAGCCGGCAAACCACAGCGAGCCCTCGAGGGAGCCAGAGTTCCAGGGTGCGGGTCCGAAGTTAGGGGCCTGACCCGACTCACCTGCAGCCGTCCGACAACACGCGGGCTCCTTTGTTCGCGATGCGGGGTGCGGATGGTGAAGCGCCGGCTCCTTCCCGAGCCTGCTCTGTCTTCCGCTTCCCCGGCCCGGACCCGAGAGGAGGGCGACGCAGGACGCAGCAGTGCGATCCGGCGAGCTGGCCCTTTAAGAACTGTCCGGGGCGGCCGGATGGAACCAGCCCCACGTTTGATTCACAACATTCGGAGCGCCGTGGACGCGCAGCGCGGGGGGCGCGCCAAGACGCTCAAGCAAACAGCAGTGGCAGGAGCCGGCGCCCGCCCCGCCCCTCAGGCCCCGCCCCTGACGCCGCGCCAGCCAATCGCGTTCTGCGAGCGGCACGTGACTAGCGGGTCGCCATCTTGAAAACCGGGTTAAAAAAGCCTCCTCGCCCCCACCTCATAGTTGAAAGCCCCCACAGCCAGGTCGTCGGTGAAGGACGGGGCCCCCCCGAGTTCGGGGCCACGGCGCGCACTAAGCTGTCATGGTTACCTTCTTAGGGCCGCGGCCTCTGAGGGGCCCGCAGCCTCTCACGCAGCCGAGGTGAGAGGACCGCCCTCAGCCCCGGCCAGCACGCTTCCCGGAGGTGACGTCACTCCCAAGCCCCGCAGGCCGGCGATGACCTCATAGCCCACCTTGTCTCTCGCCTCTCCCGCTTTCTGTTCCGTTATGCGGCGCCTTTAAAAAGCTGCGACAGCCCAGAAAGCCCAAGAGACCAATGACTGACGCCCCATGCAAACGACTTAACGTTTCCTGGGCAGGGGGATTGGCCCAGCGCATGTTGACGTCACAAACATTTCGCTACCCCCGCCCCCAGCGCAGCCGGGGGTCTGGTGGGGGGATGGGGGTGCGGTTGGAAGGGGTGGGGGGGGGGCTCTAGTTCAGCTGAAGTCGGAAGAACTGGCTGTACCAAGCCAGGGAAGTTAGTTTTCTAGGCCTCCCAACAGTCTGACAAGCAGTACCAGAGAGGAGAGTTCGAGGCCACCGTGGTCTACAAAGCAACAAACAACAATAAACAACAAACGTGTCACACACCCGGTTAACAGCTGAAGCGTGAGAGAACAGAGACATGGACCCAAGCTGAAGCAGAGGCTCAGTCTCCTTGGGATGTCTCTCAGTGATGACAGGATGACAAAGTGGGGTATGGTGTTTGCAGAACACCAGAATTACCTAATGCACTGTGTCTACGAGGATGGTCTGTAGGAACTGGACTCCTCCAACGCCTACCAACCCAGAACAAGATGTCGGAACAAAATGGCAACATTTGTTAAACCTATGCAGCAGGCTCTAGGATCGGGTCCACTCTGTACTTAGTGGATACATTCTACAACCTCAAGTATTTAAAGAATGAAACCAATTTGCTGAACAAGATGTAACAGTATTATTAGTTTCATTGGCCACTGTATCTTGCATATAGTATTTGTGAAAGGATACAGGAATTAACAAGGTGCATCTGTTCAGGAGGGCAGATTTTAATTTTCTTTGTATTTGTTATTAGTTTTTAGACATTAAAAAAAAAAGCCTATGTCTCAGCCTACCCTCAAACTCCTGATCCTCTTGCCTCTAATTCCCAAGTGCTGGAATTATAGGCATACATTCCTGGTTCAGATTTTTAATTTTTTAAAAGATTGATTAGTATGTATACAGTGTTACAGTGTTCCGTCTGCATGTATGCCTGCAGGCCAGAAGAGGGCACCAGATCCCATTACAGACAGTTGTGAGCCAGCATGTGGTTGCTGGGAATTGAATTCAGGATCTCTGGGAGCGCAACCAGTGCTTTTAACCTCTGAGCCATCTCTCCAGCCCCAGATTTTTAAATCTTGATAACTATATAATTGCTTTAAAAGATCCTAGTCAGAGCCGGGCGGTGGTAGTGCACTCTTTTAATCCCAGCACTTGGGAGGCAGAGGCAGGTGGATCTCTGAGCCTGGTCTATGGATTGAGTTCCAGGACAACTAGGGCTACACAGAAATCCTGTCTCAAAATACAAATTCTAGACAGTACAACCTACTGAAAATTTTGCTGAAAATCATAAAGTATATCTTAGGTCTATTTTTAAAAGATTTTATTATTTTATGTGTATGTATGAGTGTACGTTTGTGCAGGCATTGTCTGCAGAGTCCAGAGGTCATTGGACCCTCTTGGAACTGGAGTTACAGGTAGTTGTGAGTCAAGGCTGTGGGTACTGGGAACTGAACCCTGATCTTCCGTAAGAGCAGCGAGTGCTCTTAACTGCTGAGCTACCTCTGCAGTACTTTATAAGCCCAATTTTAAGGCATTAAAATTTTCATTCCCTTAGAATGAAAATCTCTCCTCAGGAAAAGTAGCCAGTGGAAAGACTCCAGAAGGAAACTGGGGAACAATCTTAGGCTTAGATTGTCCTTCAGACCAACTAATTACACTGTGGAT
Organism: Dicrostonyx torquatus; assembly: GCA_028555095.1. NCBI lineage: Eukaryota > Metazoa > Chordata > Mammalia > Rodentia > Cricetidae > Dicrostonyx > Dicrostonyx torquatus. The sequence goes on from JAQHUG010000005.1 coordinate 3,748,554, forward strand.
ATGCAGCCAGCAGCATGATGACAAGATGATACCTGGGGGCAATTTGCAGATCTCTAAGCAACAGGAGTTCAAGTTAATAGTGCAGTGGTATAGATGCAACCTTGTCTACAAATGTGTGTGAACTTAGATGTGGGCGTGCACAGTGATGTTCTCTGTTTGCTCCTATCAATTCTTGTCTCCATTGATCACAAGCAGCTAGAAATCCTGCTCATGCTCAAAGATACGTACATCTGTACCCTGACTGATGCATCTACGGGAGGAGCCTAGAGTGGCTCCTCTGCCACCCAGTGCACACTGGCCTTGGAGGCACCACCCTAAGTAAGCTCCCCCATCAGTCTCTTGGGCTTACGCCCTTCTAACCCATTCCTGCACCACAACGGTCTTCCTTCTGGCTAGCTGTGCCTGGCCCCCTTCTGCTGGAGGTGCCTTTCCTTTTCTAGAAATCAATTCCTCCTTCCTGCTTTTCAGGGTTCCACTCCCACCTCCTCTGTTACAGGAGCTGAACTGACCCTGACCTTCACTCTGCGTCACTGAATCAGACAAAACCCTTTCACAGTCACCATCTCATTTAACAATCCCCTCCTGGCTGAAGTGTACTGAAATCCAGCCTTTACTAGAAATGTGGCACCACAGGAATGCCTTTGCCTCAATGTATGGGTGAGGAGCTGAGGGCCGTAGAAGTGAACTGACTTGCCTGAGCAGAGATTACTATTTTCTTCCCTCAGAGATTTACAGAGATAGTTGTCCCTAAAGTGCTTGCCAGGCAAGTTTGAGAACCTGAGTTCCATCCACACAATACACATAAAGAAACACGGAGACAGGTGGATCCCCAGGGCTTGCTGGACAGTAGCCAGCCAGCCAAGACTAGCTGGTTAGCTCCAAACCCTGTCTTTCAAAGGATGGACAGTGCCTGAGGAATGCCATCCTGGGTTGAACTCATACCTTCACACATCAGCACACACATGCACTCACCAAACAGACAGCAAGCGTGTGTGCCCACACACACACACAAAAAAAAACAAAACAAAATCTACCTTCCATTCACAATCCAGTTATGAGCTTTTAAACCCAAGTCTGGTCCATGTGTCATTTTCTTTTTCTAGTATGTCTTCAACATCACCTACCCACGTCTGGCAGATTCTTTCAAGCTCCAGACACAGCTCCCTTGTGCCTTTCCTAGCCTGTTAGGTCTGTTCTGGCTTCCCAGACCCAACAGAACCATGATCACGCTGTGAGTAGGGCTATCTCCATGAGGCCATCCTGAAGTTCCTGGCAGGGTCCAGATTCATCTGGTACCTGGCTCCCAGTGAGCCACAAATGGCCAAAGATACTCTGGGTTGTCCCTACTTGGCCAGGCAATCACTTTTCCCATACAGGACCCTCTTGTTGATCTACTGAGCCTGGGCCTGGCCCTAGAAGCCCACAGTCAATCTCTCCCCAGGAACAGATGCCCTAAACACCTCCAAACCTGAAGATCTTTCCTGGCCATAACAAAATTGTATCGGCAGAAGGGATGAGAATTTTACCAAGCTTCCTAAATTTCCAAAAGAAGCCAGCAATCTGGACTAGTCTTCAAAATCCTATGCCTTGGGATCCCAGTGTGGTCCTCTGTGTGCCTCTTCCTCATCAGAGCTCATCCCCTGTGGGGTGTGGCCCTCATACCTATTGTGTGCCTCTTATGACAGCCTATCCCACAGTAGTTAGGTATTGCTTACTCTCAGAGAGAAGTAACTGCCCTCGCCACAGAACCAAGAAGGGTGGCCCAGTGGGTTGCAGAAAGCTGCCTCAGCTCCAGCAAGCACTAAGGGGCTCTGTACACAGTTCTCAGGTGGCTCACCCTGATCATCTCAGTGAGCTAAGAGCTAGATGCCAGTGTTTGCCCCACTTCACAGAAGAGGCAACTGAGGTGAAAGATGACCTTTAACACATCCCCGAGACTTCACAATGATCAAAAGTACAGATGTTTCTGGGGCAAAAGAAGACCACAGCTCAGGACCTAGCAAGTGGCCTGAGGTGGCAGATGAGAGCCAGAGAGTGCAGCAGGATCCAAGTGCCAAGCACTTGCTGTTGCATTCCTCCTCAGGCCTCCTCTGCATATGAGCTGGACCCTGGCAAGCTGAAACAGGAAGAAGGTGCTGGTACTCTTTCCTAAGGGGGCCTTGCCCAGCCAGGGTTCCCACCTCCCTGAAGACTGGCTGCCTCCCTTCTGAGTGAGGAAGTATTCCATTGCTTTCTTCCTTGGCCCCTAGAATCTTCATCCATAGAGTCAGGATAAAACAACCTTCCCAAACTAAGGGAACATGCAATTGGGACCTTGGGATACACAGCACACCATGGCCAGCTTGGGACTCAGACTTCTCAAAATACCACCAAGCATCAGACTAGAGCCCAGAGCCTAGTACACCAGGGAGAGTTTTGAGAGGCCTGTTTTATATCCTCTCTGCTTTGGGCAAGAATGAACCCCAAGTTTTGCCTCTCCAAATAACCGATCACTTGTGCAAGGAGCAGAGTGTGTGGGTCCGTGAAGATTTGTTCTGGGTCTTGTGCTCATGAGAGCACCACACAGTGTGAATTGTCTTCTCTGCATCTTAGGCTCTCATCTGTAAAAGGGGGTCAATGACAACACCAATAACTGTGGCACTGTTCACCTGCTGAATGTAACTAAGACAGGATGACACTAATGGCTGGATGCAGGCTCCTCTGGTTCTCAGGGGCTCTGTGACTTTGAGGGCTTCCCTAACCTCCCTGAGAGGCTGTTTGTCCAGAGGTTAACACAGGACGAGAGTACCTGTACCTACCTCCCTAGGTGGCTCGCGGTGGATATGCACCTGATGGTGTGACTCCCTGGTTGTGTCTGCAGTGGGATGTGTGAACTTTGGGTGCATGCTGGTTGTTTTTTTTTTTTTTTCCTCATTCACCCCTCCCTACACTGCGTACATCTCACCATTGGAATCGCTCAGTCTGCAGTCGGATAGGAGAGCATTACACCACTGAAAAGAAAACTTGGGGCTATAAGAGTGCAGTGCCTATAAGGAAGAATATCCCATTTCCTTACGTTTCGTATTCTCACCCCCAATTCCTTTCCTCCCTGGCCCCCGGCACCAGCTCCACTCAAGCCTACTAAGGCTCGGACAGGAAACGCTTTTCGACTGGGCAAGATGCAAACCGACTCTCGACCCCTCGGGGTTCGGATATCACTAATACAGCGATGGGCCCGGGTTAGTGCTGTTTCTTGGACCTCCAGCCACTCTGGCTGCCAAAGGGGAAAATGTTAGGGACCCACACGGGGCCACAGGATCCGCGCTGGAGCCCCACCAGGCGAGCGCAGAGCTCGGAGAAACTTGTCCAGCCGGGAGCCCTAGCACTTGGACCGAGCGACTGGGGCCGGCGAGACCTCACCGAAGCGCCCGCACCTCCCGCCGCGTCCACAGAGGCCCGCGCCCGGGCGTTACCTGGGGCCACGGCTGGGCTCCACCCCCACTAGGCGGCGGCGCGTCGCTCCCGGAGAAGCCCGGTTCCGTTCCGGCTGCGGCTCGCAAGCCGCCAGCCGCGGCCCTCCCCCTGCTCCCGCAATGGATCCTTCTCGCCGTCTCCCCCTCCCTAGAGCACGCGATGGGCTTGTCGGGTCACACCATCGTGAACAGGGGGGACAACAGGGGAGGAGCGTCTGTGTACTCGTGTTTCCGGGACGCAGGTGGACAACGCCAGAGTAGACTGTCGCACCCCGCCTCACTCACATGTAATGGGCCCGTCGGGCCGTACCATCACTGTAGGGGGAGGACTTGGGCGGGGCGTCCGGACACGCCCCCTCGGTGAATTCCCTGCTTGGTGGCGCAATGGGCTGGTCGGGCCTCACCAACGCGGAGCGGGGGAGGACCGGCCCGGGAAATCTGGGCACGCCCCCCTCAGCGCGGGCGACACGTTCAAGCTGGTCGTCGGTTCCCCCTGCGGCGAACAATGGGCCTACCGGGCCGCACCATCGCGGACGAATGGGGGGAGGCGGGGCATGCGGCCCGGGCGAAGCGCTTGGGAAGGTTCCCGCTCTTGGTGCCTTTGTGACCCGGCATGAGAGCGGTCTCTATTTCCTCTCCTGTAAAATAAGTTAAATACGACTCTATGGTCTTTCAAGGGCACTTCAGAGGACAAAGACGCCAGATACGGCAAGATCCTGCCCGAGCAGTTCCTTAGCCGCACGGGAAGTGGGTCGTAAGGCCTACAACTCCCAGCGGGCCGTACGGCCGAGCATGTCGGAAGTTGTAGTTCCTGCAGACTGTGCTCTGGGGGTTGCTAGGATAGGCTCTAGGAACTCAGCCCAAGACTTGGTTGGATCCTCTGTGCAATTCATTTTCCTTGGGGTTAACTGGGGCTTTAAAGCTTCGTTTGTTGGCCTCCTCCTGACGAGAGAGCTTTAAAGGGAATGTATTCCTTGGAAGGGGCCCAGGTCTGAGGCCAGGAGTGGTTTGGAAAGTTGATTCTGGGGGTGACCTGAGCTGGTACCCTCATTATACAGGCACTGAAGGAACTTTGTACCTGCAAAGTGCAACTATCTAGGAGGATGGGGCATGAAGGCGTGAACACATTCCACCAAGGAGCCTCTTGTCCGCTGTGGTTCTTTGGATCACCCCTGAGGCAGTACTGAGAGGAAAAATGACTGTAGCCAGTGTCATACAACTGATCAGGGACAAGCTGCCACTAGATTTCACCTTGACCAGTTTCTGCGCACAGAGGGTGGGTGCAACAGAACAGAGACCACAGGAGACTTTTCTCATTTTGTTTTGTGTTTTGAGACAGGGTCTCTATATAGCTTTGTCTGTTTTGGAGCTTGCAGTGTAGACCAGGTTGGCCTCAAACTCACAGATATCCATCTGCCTCTGCCTCCCAAGTGCTGGGATTAAAGCCGTGCTCCACAATGCCCATTTTTTTTCAAAGCTAGCACTAACGCAGTGGCTATGAAGGACTTTGGTGTATACTTGTTACCCATGTGAACACTGCTCTGTGACTTGCTGTGTTTGGAGCTCTCAAACATTACATGATTAGTCCCTATAATGTTTCTATGTATTGGAGCCAGGCTTTATTTGCCGTTTACAGACGAGGGCTTGAGAGAGGACCCTAGAACTTAAGATGGTAAGTTTCCGGAACTTCTGGTCATCATTGGCTCTTAGCCCCACTTAATACTTCCCATTCCTTGAAACTGACATTGAACATGAATCTGTTATTCAAACCTGGATCATCACAGCCCAGAACCCAGTGAAATTCTCAGGCTGCCTTTGTGACATGGGAAGGATACCATTGGCATATCAGGTTTATGCAGATGCTATGCAAAGGTCTAGCCTTTGTCCCCCTGGCAGCCAGAGTAATGACTCAGAGCTGCTGTCCCCGCTGTAGAGCAAGGAAGGAGTCCCAGGTCCACCCTGTTGGGTTGGGCACAGAGACCAGACTGGTGTACTTGGACCTAAGGTCTTAGGCACAGCTGGAGCCTCTGGTGACATCACCTGCCTTTCCTCCCATCACCCAGGTCACCAGCCCACGATTAGTCTCTTTCATTCCCAACGCAGAATCCACCAGCTTTGGTCAGAGAATCAGGCAATAGTTGACCTGATAGTGTTAGCATGTCCGCATGACCCTCGACTGGATAGTCTGTCTTTCCACCTGGAATAAAAGAAAGGGCTATCCTAGAGCTGTGGAGAAGAGATTCCACTTGTAACAATAACAAAACCACCAGCCTCATCCCACAACGAAAGCCAGTGTTCACTGGGTGCTAGACTCTGCTGCACTCTGCTCCGAACTTAAATGTGTGACTTTCTTGTCTGTCCGAACTTAAATGTGTGACCAGGTGATTTAGCTTCTGCACCCTAAATGGACTCTATAGCCTGGTGCCCGATGTCTAGATGTGTCACATGGAGTGAGCCTGATGGGTGTGCAGCCCTGCCCAGCATCCTCAGGAGCACTTCAAAGAGAAAACTCCTCCTGGGTACTGAACTTTGCAGTCACAGCATAGCTCCAGGGCTGGTCTGTAGATTCTCTTTGTGTAGACCAGACTGTAGTCAGGGATAACCTTGAACTCTAGATCCTCCTGTCCCTGTCTCCTGAATTCTAGGATTGCAGCACTACTGGTTTAGAAATGTTTTTGTTTGGTTTTCTGAGATGGTCTCACTGTGGAGCCTCGGCTGGCTTGGAACTCCGCATCTAGACCAGGCTAACCCAGGACTCATAGAGCTCTACCTGCATCTGTTCCTTCCTTTCATGCCTGGATTGAAAGTGTGTGTCATCACACCTGGCCTTAGAAATGGTTTTTAAAATTTTTTCCTTTATTGATATTTATTGAACTCTACATTTTTTTCTGCTCCCCTCCCTGTCTCTCCCCTCCTCCTTCAACCCTCCCCCAATGTCCCTGTTCCCATTTTACTCAGGAGATCTTGTCTTTTTATACTTTCCCATGTATATTAGGTCTATGTAACTCTCTTAGTGTCCTCATTGTTGTCTAAGTTCTCTGGGATTATGGTTTGTAGGCTGGCTTTCTTTGCTTTATGTTTAAAGACCACCTATGAGTGAATACATGTGACAATTGTCTTTCTGTGTCTGGGTTACCTCACTCAAAATAATGTTTTCTAGTTCCATCCATTTTCCTGCAAAATTCAAGCTGTCATTATTTTTTTCTGCTGTGTAATACTCCATTGTGTAAATGTACCACATTTTCTTTATCCGTTCTTCGGTCAAGGGGCATTCAGGTTGTTTCCAGGTTCTGGCTATGACAAACAAAGCTGCTATGAACATAGTTGAGCACATGTCCTTGTGGCACGATTGAGCATCCTTTGGATATATACCTAAAAGTGGTATTATTGGGTCTTGAGGAAGGTTGTTTCCTAATTTTCCAAGCATGTGTTTCCTAAAGGAAACTAGAGGACCATTGCCTGGGCAAGGGATCTTGGGCTCTTTGGAAGTTGGTAGCCATGACTGGGAGATGAGGATGCTTCCTGGGTAGGAAGAAGTATAGAGGAGGACACCCGAGGGGAGTAATGTGGAAGGACAGGGCAGTGTTTTCTGTCCTGTGACTCAGGGGGCTCCCCTCAGCCACTAGCAGTCAAGGGAAGCAGGCATGGCTTCAGGCTCCCTCTAGGGATGGGCATCACAGACATGGTCCTTAACCTTTTATTTTTGTTAGTTTTTTTTGGGGGGGGTTGTTTTGTTTGTTTTTTTCAAGGCAGGGTTTCTCTGTGTAGAAGCTCTGGATGTCCTGGAGCTCACTTAGTAGACCAGGCTGTCCACAAACTTACTGAGATTCTCCTGCCCCTACCTCCCAACTGCTGGGATTAAAGGTGCGCACCACCATGCCCAGCCATGGTCCTTAATTCTTGTGGCATCCAGCATCTATGAGACACAATGTAAAGCACATAGTAGGTACTCAATAAATGCAGATTCTAGCTCCTTCCCAGAGACATGAAGACAGCTTTCACCAGGACTTTGAAGAACCATGAGCTTTGGTGGATCTGGTGCTCTCTGAAGCGTGGCACTCACAGACTGGACTCTCAAAGCTGACACCGCAGAGCTTCCCCAGGCCACTCAGCTAGGAAGAGGTATGCAGGCTGGGGATCTGGGGTGCGGGCCCCCTTTCTGCTCTGTGGTAGGATGAAATGAAATGGGGACCCGTTTCCCCCCTTGGAGGCCAGCTCTGTGAGTGGGTGGAGTCCCTGGTACCGTCCTTCAGTTTTCTTTTCTTTGTTTTTGTTTCTTTGAGAAGACATCTTACTATATTTGGTCTGGGAACTTGCTATATAGACCAGCCTGGCCTGGAACTCAGAGGGATCCACCTGCCTCTGTCTTCTAAGTGCTGGGATTAATAGCATAAGCCACTACACCAGTGTTGGCCCTGCCCTATGAGGGCCTTCTTAGTGCGGGGGGGGGGCTCAGGGGTTGGCTTGGAGGCTCAGTGCTTGATAGTTGTATCATTACAAGTTCCCTTACCCACCCCCCCATCTCCCCACCCACCTTCTCCACAGGTTCCTGCCACTGAAGAGCAGCTGGGAGAGGACAGGAGGTCCTGGTGGCCCTTTGGCTGTCACCATCCCCATCTCCAGCTTGCAGCAGAACCCTGGACTGGGCACCTGCCTGTCCCCTTCTCCGGCAGTAGGCCTGCCTGGCCCTCCAGTACTGCAGCCCTGGGGCCTTGCCTGCTCCAGTTGTAGCCAGTGCCTTCTGAGGAGGTGTGGTCTCTGCAGGGTTAATAATTGCTCAGAGGAGGTGGAGATGGTGCCAAAGTCTGCAGCTGTGTGGCTGCTGGCTCCAGACGGTGCCCACCTGTGACTGGTGTACATCACTGCCTGTGTGCCCCCTTCAGGGCACAGGTAGGGGCCATCCAGCTCAGCTGCTTCGGGGGCTCATAGCCAGGGGTAAGCTGGGGCCCTTGGGATTGAGGCAAGCTTTGGATGCTTCCGACTTGTTCTCTGGCCATCTGGCACAGTGGGGAGGGTGGGGGAACACCAGCGGGCAGAGCTAGCTGTGGCACTAGCCACTTCACTGGGTTGGGCAGACCTGGGCTTGAATCGGTGAGGTCACCTGTGCAGTCCGTTTCTTCTAGAGTGTAGGACTGAGACCTCCTCTTCAGACCGTGGCAGCCCCCTGTTCTGCTTTCCCAAGACCCTGGGGGTATTTGGATCAGCCGAAGGGATCCTTCAAGACGGAGGTGGGGGAATCCCCCTAGGAAGGGAATTAGCCACCTCATCAGCCACCTCATCTGCTAGCCAGGAGGTGAGGAAGAGGGCTGAGTCTGGCTCCGGGCCTAAGCAGGAGAGTCAGCCTCCGTTCTGCTGGGCTCAGATCTTCTCTCAGTTCCATTCATACTCTGAGTGGGCTGCTGACTGCTTTTGGGCCTCAGTTTCTGCATCTGTAGAGTGGGCATGGTACTACTAGTAGCCCCCGAAGGGCTCATGAAGCAGGCAGGGCAGCAGTATGGAGGCTGTCTCTCACAAACTCAGGTGTCAAGTGCTGGGTCACCTCTGGGAGTACTGATCATGCTGTCCCCAACCCTCGCTCAGTCCTTGTCCTGGTTACAGGGTAGAGACCCAGCCAGGCCAGCCCTTCTTCAGACAGAATTTACTTACTGGTTGACTTGAGGCAGAATTTCGGAGAACACTGTTCTCCTAATCAGCATAGGCTGTAGCCTGATCCTCACCTTGTTCCTCAACAGGGGAACCAAAGCTGAGGGAGAGGGAGGCTTGCGTGGTGCTGGACAGTGTACAAAATGCTGGATTCAGACCTGGGAACTGATCCATACCTGTCTTCCAGAAGAAGCAACTTGGGGGGTGGGTGGCATTGCCTCTGGCGCAGAAAGCCTGGTATCCCTGGGGAATGGAACTTAGAATATCCTTGGGTCCCTATCTTTGTAGCTGGACCACTTGATTGGGCTGGTGGGATCAGGAGCAACCCTTGTGGGGTCAGCAGTGGGGCACCTGGGTTCAGCCTTGCCTGCAGCTGGGATTTAACCCTCTTTCCTTTGTTCTTGGTTGTCCCTCTGGACTGCCATTTCTTTTTAGGGTCATGAACAATAACTAAACAATAGCTGTTTCCTGGGGAGCAGCTGTGGGAAGGAATGAGAGAAAGCGGAAGTGAAAGGGCTTAGGGAGCTGTGCTGGGGATGAGGAGGAGTATGGTGGCTGTAGGGTAGGGAAACCTGGCTGGGCTTTTAGCAGGGGAGGGGGTTCGTTCTCCTGCAGCCCTCCCAGAAGTCCTCGGTAGGTATGAGGTCCTCACTCCCACGGGATGGAATTCTAGAGGCATTTGGTTTCCTGGAGTCTTGTGAGGTGTGGCCAAAGTGCCCTCTGAACTGAGAGGAAGGAGCCTGTGCTGGGTCAGACCCAGCAGAGGATGGCCTGCCTCTGGGGGTCATAGGGTGACCAGGAGCCCCTAATGCTCCTGATCTTCTCTCAAACACTTTTTTGTTTGCATGGATAGTTGTATATATATATATATATATATGTGTGTGTGTGTGTGTGTGTGTGTGTGTGTGTGTGTGTGTGTTAATTTTTAACTTTATTTTATGTGCATTGGTGTGAAGGTGTCAGATCCCCTACAACTGGATCTTCAGACAGTTGTGAGCTGCCATGTGGGTGCTGGGAATTGAACCCAGGTCCTCTGGAAGAGCAGTCAGTGCTCTTAACCACTGAGCCATCTCTCCAGCCCCCTAGTTGTATATTTTTAACTGACACAAATTAATTGAATAGATTGATGAAGAACAGCATAACATTTCTACATCCATATTAATTCATAATAATTAGATCAGGGTATTTGGCTCACCTCTCACCCCAGACGGGTCTCACATCTTCGTGATGGGAGTGAGTAAACTTTCTCCACTAGCTCCTTTGAAGTATTTGTCCCTCAGGGCTGCCCTGATGTGGTAGAGAGCATCCTGCTCAGCCCCAGATGAGTAGGACTGGAGCTTGGGACAAGGTCCTGGGATTTCTGGGGTCTAGACTGGGAGCAAGGACCTGGGATTTCTGGGGTCTAGATCTGTTCTTTCGTCCTCTCCATATCCCCATCATCCCCATCTTCTTCTCCCCCCCCCTGATTTTCTCTTTTACAGTTTCATTCTTTGTAGCTCAGGCTAGCATAGAACTGGAGAGCCTCTTGCCTCCTGAGTAACGGGATACTGGCTGTGTTCCAGGCCTAGCCTCCCATCTAGAGAAGCAGACTGTATCAGGTGCATAGTGACATCAAAGGGGTCTCACTTCACACCCAAGTTTGACTTGTGGTTTTCCACAGGAGAAAAGGGGGGAGTTCCCCTAGTCCCAGTCCACAGGCACCTCCCCTCCCCTCACTTTCTTCTCCCTTCTGTCCTGGAACAGATGTCCCCTGACTGGGGCTCAGAGGCTCCATTTGTGACCTGAGCCTTTAAGGGTAGACAGAACTTGCACAATGGCGAGGGACAACAGAGGGCCTTTGGGGGCAGAAGAGACACATGCAAATCTAGAGTGAGCATGCAGGGTGTGGACTGTGGACAAGACACCATAAGAGGGGAAGAGAGCCACTTGTGGAAGAGACCCAGGTCCTCTAAGGACTTGGCTTGCCAAGGGTATGAGCCTTGGACAGGCGGGTCTTGGGAGTGACTATGTCCATTGAGGTGACGCAGGTCATCTGGTACTTGGTACTGACAAGTGACAGAATCCAGGACAGGATGCTGCAAACTGCAGAACTTTGGCCTCATTATGATCAATGACCATGGTTGTGAAAAGTCATAGTGACAAAGATAGGGATAAGACCATGAGACCTAGGGTCAACTCAGGCAGTATGGAAAGCAGGACCCAAAGGCGCTCTGGGCATGGCCTCTGACTGCTGTGGATTGCTGGGCAGGAGATCCAGTTCCCCAGAGGTTTAAGGTTTCCAAGGGGCAAAGAGGCGTGTCTGAGCCATCACTCCACCCAGGAGCTAATGACCAGGCAGGGGAGATGGCACCCGAGTATGCAGACATGGGTCCCTATCATCTGAGTTACACTATGGGAATGGGATTGGGGGAAGGGGGAGCGACTTGGATGAACAGTGAGCAGGAGTGGGGCTGTGAGTGGACCTTGGTGGCCATGGAGAAAGAAGGAAGGTTCCAGTTTGGTTTCTTTTCCTCAGCCTCACCTCTCTGGGGGTACTGTGGAGCCTAGGGGGAAATGTGGTACCTCAGAATGAGAGGTGGGGAGGAGGAAGAGGAAAGAGGAGGAGGAGGAAAAGAGGAGATTTGAAGCCCTAAAAAGGGAGCACGAAGATTTGTCCCTTGCTGACCTTGGAACCCAGGGCCCTGTGCATGCCACTGATGTGTGGCTCCAAACCTTTTAAACTTTGTCTTGATGTGCAGTCCTCCCATATTTCCAGGCTAACTTTGGACTCTTAACCTTCGTGCCTCGCCCTTCAGGTAGCTGGAGTTACGGGCACACACTTCTTACCCCACTGGATTGGGTCCTAGTATGGATGGTGGTGGGTTCCTTCCAAACTTCTTTGCTAAGGACAAGATAGCAGGTACAAAGTGCCAGCCCAGCACAGCCCTTCACCGCCAAGTCCCTTCCCTGTGCTGAGCTGGGTGGAGAAACTTCCTTCTTGGGAGATTGGCTGAGATGACCTTTGTGATTGGGATGAACTGGCGACTGATCAGCCTGTGGCTGTTTCTTTATTCCCAAAAGAAGGAAAAGAATTGAAGAAAAGACAGAGGAGTTAGGCTCAAGGTGATGATAGCCCCATGGAGATGTCAGGTCTTCACGTGCCCAGCCAGCAAGAAAGCCCCAGTACCTTCTTCACAGGGCACATGCCTCAGCCCCTGCTGCCTGCCACCATCACCACCTCCATGATCACACTACCACCTCCATCCGTTCCACCTAGACCCCACTCCCATCCACTCACTGCCACTTCCACCCCGAACCATTGCCCCGAACCCAGACCTTGCCTTCATTTGTAGCAAGCCTTGCCCTGCCCTGGTTGCCATGCTTTGACCTCTACATGCAATCTCAGAGCATAGGGGATGGAGTCCCAGAGGAAGAGCAAGCTCCGTGCTGACTTCAGTGAGAGTGCAAAGGCGAGGTGAAGGTGCAAGCTCCAGCACAAAAGGAAGGCACCCAAATCTGTGGAGCACCCAAGAGCTGCGGGCACACGGGCTGGCATCACACCAGCCCCAGAGCAGAGCCGAGCAGAGCACGGGCTTGTTGGAGAGCAGCGAGTCACCCACCAGGACTGACTTCCACTCCCACTTGCTTGGTTTTCTTAGCATCACAAGCCCATTCTTTCCCTCTGCCAGAGGTGCCGACCTCCCTCAGGATGTGGGAGCCCCTAGTCTTCAGGGTGCACTGATAACCAGCTGCCTCCCCACTTCTGGCCAGCACCCTGTTTCCTGACTCTGACTGACTCCTATACTTGATTCCTGAGAGGTAAAAATCTGGGCTCAGTCTAAGACTGTGTGACCAATAATTTTTGTGGGTATAGATAGAATTCTAGTTTGGAAATCATTTGTTTTCAGCATTTTGCAGAAATAGTGTTCTGGCCACTCACTACTATATAGCAAAGCCTTCCAGAGCACAGTGGTTTAAACATCAATCTGTTATTATTAATGTTCATGATTCTGTAGGAGTTTCGATTAGTTATAGCAAGAATTGCTCAGCTCTGCTCATGGTATTTGGGGCTTCATCTAGGATTTTGTGTGTCGTAATGGGACTGAGTGCACCTCTTGCTCACATCTTGGCAGCCTCAGGGGCTCATGACTCCAACAGTATTGAACTGAGGCTGGGTAATTCTCTGTGGAAGCAGGCCTGTTCAGTAAAGTCTCGACATCCTAAATGCCAGAAGCGAGCCCTAAATTTTGAGACATTTATTTCTTGGATGTTGGTCTTCATGGAGCCTCTTGTATCTCTGTGGGGTACCCATTATTATCATTTTCCTGCATCTCTTGCATTTTATGTGTCTTCAGAGTTGGTGGTCCATTCTCTTGTTGGCTTGAGTTTGCAGTTCTGTGTGTGACTGTGGAGTCTGGGGGACAGGGAAGCTGTGTTTTATTGTGCTTGACCACTTCTATACCACAGTGACTATGGCTGGTTTTTTTTTTTTTTTTTT
>JAQHUG010000005.1:3770484-3816718 GCA_028555095.1 Dicrostonyx torquatus
AGCAGAGTTCTGCGTGGTGTCCCCCAACAGTCTTCTGGCATCTTAAACCCCATTTTCTGGCCTCACCTGGGCTTTCTCATCTGCAGGTGAGTAGGGAGCTACGCGTGATCGTGGAAGACAGAAATGATAATGTGCCTGTTTTCCAGGGTTCTGAATTTTCCGCCAGCATCAGTGAGGTATCCCCAGTCTTTGTGGGACAGGGCATGGGGAGGGCATCTGGGAGTGGAGCACCGTCTGGGGAGGCTGTGAATGACATGTGTGAGGCCATGAGTGACAGGGCCACAGTTTACAAGCAAGCATCTTGGATTCTTTCAGTCGGAAAAGGAAGTGGAGGGCGCCATGTTTCTCATGGTTCTGGAAAACTAGGGGTACTCTGACTCTGGCGTAACCAGGGTCAGCTGGTTAGATGGTCACCCTCTCTCTGTTGTCTCTACTTCCCTTGCTGCCTCCGTCCTGAGGTGTGGAGAGGCAGCTCTGGCTCCAAGGTAACATCTCACCAGCTCTGTGGCCTCAACAGAAAGACCAGGCATTTCTGTTTCTACAGGTACAAGCCTGACTTTCAGCCGCTCTGAGCCAAGTGTTCCTCCTAGAAGCAGTTCAGAGGTCTGGAATGGCTGCACTGTGCTGTGGCCCTTTCCTCAGCCAGATGTCCCTTGCTTTAACTATTTTCACTGGAGGTTCCCCAGGGCTGCCTTTGACTAACAAAGTGTTGTCTCCGAATCCCCAAGACCTCCTGGTTGTGAAGACCTTTGAAGTGGGGTCAGGCATAAGATCTGCCTGACAGGCCCCACCCAGCACCCACATGCTGGGCACTGTTCTGGGTCCTCACCCCACCTGGTGAACAGGTCTCCCCTGGGTGTGATGCACCAGATGTCACAGTCTAGAGCACAGGTGGGGAAAAACAAACTGCAAGGGACTGTTCAGAGATGTGAAACTGTAAAAACAGCAAGACAGAGAAGAGCAGAAGAAAGTCCCCCATGGAAGGGGCTGCTTCTGGCTTCGAGTAGGTGACTTCCAGACAGAAACCTGGATACCAAGGAGCCTGCCAGGGGATCTCTAAGGAAGGGATGTTCCAGGTTGGGTAACAGCACGTGCAACGGTCCTCAGGCAGTGATAAGACTGGCTGGCCTCAGAAGCTGGAAGGCAGAGGCCAGCAAGGGGCAGAGACAGGTAGCCACCTGACTTTTGAGGGCCACCGAAACAGTTTGGATCACATTCTGGGAAGAATGGGGAACTTTCAGAAGCCAAGAGTGAGGAAGTCTGACTCAGGCTGTGACTATAGGGAGCCCATGGGATACTGTGCAGTCAGGCTGGGTTCTAGAATGTTCTTTCACTTATGGTCTTGAGAGTCTGTATAAACCAGCTCTGGGGCTGTGTTGGGAGAGTTTTCCAGGGCAGGGTTATCTGGGAGAAGGGGTCCTGTTGCCTGCCCTATCTTTTTTTTTTTTTTTTCCTAGAGAAAAGGTTTCTTTGTGTAGCCCTAGCTTTCTTGGAATTGACTCTGTAGACCAGGCTGGCCTCAAACTCAGAGATCTGCCTGCCTCTGTCTCCTGAGTACTGGGATTAAAGGCATGTGCCACCAGTTGCCTGGCTGCCTGTTCCATTTGAACTGTCTGATGTTCCCCTGAAGGCCCAACCCGGGGTTGGTGAAAAGTCCCTTTTTACAGACCCTGCCAGTTGGCTCAGTGGTATTCTCTGTGTTGGCTACGGACAAGGACTCCGGGAGCGCTGGTTTAGTGAAGTACTACATTGAGAAGGTGAGTGTGAGAGTCCGTGGGGAACTCAGGTGGGAGCCGGCCTCACTGAGTCTCATGTCCACCAGGGGGCAGCATCTTCACAGGCAATCATAGCTCTGGTTTCCCTGGCTTATCTCTGACCACCCTCTGTTTGTTTCCCTAAGCCCTCTCCACTCCAGCCCGCCTTACTCACCACCACCACCTTAGGGAAGTCTCACTTTGTCCAGTTGCTGCTGAAGGAGGGTCCAGTCCTTGCTCCCACCCGCTTCACCAGCACGGTCAAGACCTTTCACAGGCTGAAGCATTCATAGCTCCGGGAGGGCCTGGGTCTAGCCCAAGCTCACCCAGACAGTAGAAGCACATGTGTTCTGTGAAGGCCAGTTTGCTAGTGACCCCACTACTCTTGAATGCCAATGAAAAACTTACTTCTAACCCACCGAAGCGATTATACCAGCCAAGGGGAGAAACCGGGGCGCAGCGATTGCATGACTTGCAAACATTTGCATTCCTAGCCAATGGTAGAGCCAAGATTTGACCCTATGTCCCTCAGTGTAGGATTCATGAGGAGTGAGGGGTAGTGGTATCCAGAGCTGGCCTCACCTGAGCGTCCTCTGTCACAGGTCATCCCCAGCACCGACGACAGCGAGAATCTTTTCCATATCCTGGACAATGGCTCCATTGTGTTGAATGGCACCCTCAACTACAACAGCAAGAGTGCCTTCTACCAGCTGCAGCTGAAGGCCTGTGTGAGTGAGGCAGAGACAGGGGGCTCAGGGAGTGTGGGCAGAGCTAGGGGTCTCAGGGTTGTGGCACTGACTCACAGGATGCCTCTTCTTGCCCATAGGACTCAGGTGGCATATTGAATGGCGAACCAAAGATCCAGTGCTCCCAGACAGTCTTCCTGTCCATTTCAGTGCTTGATGAACCAGACCTGGATCCGCAGTTTGTCCGGGAGTTTTATTCAGCCTCCGTGGCTGAGGATGCGGCCTTGGTATGTGCTGGGGTTGGGAGGGTGCTGGGTAGTGGTGAGTGTTTAAGCAAAGGGTCAAAGGTTCTCATCAAGGCTCCTCCCAGGGAACCTTGGTGCTGAAGGTGGAGGCGGTGGATAGCGACAAAGGCATCAATGACATTGTGACCTACAGCATCACCAGTGAGAACTGGGGTGTCCCCCAGAGAGGGCTGGGGTAAGGTTGGGGTGGTCAGATCCCCTGGAGCAGCTGCTGCAAGTGCTTCCCTATTAGATTCCACAAGGTCTGGGTGGTTCAGCATTGGAAAAGATGGGGTCATCACGGTCAGCGGACCCCTGGACAGAGAGCAGCTGCTTAATGATAACGAAGAAGTACAGATACAAGTGACGGTGAGTACGGCTCCTCTTCTCTAACCCTTGACCTTTGATTTCACTCTCTGAGCACTGTTCTACCCTCTGGCTTCTGTTTTGTACCTCAGGCCACCGAGGAGAATCTTAACATCTATGGGCAAAATGCCAGCGTGAGCATATGGGTCACAATAAGGGTGACCGATGTCAATGACCACAAGCCAGAATTTTACAACTGCAGCCTCCCCAACTGCTCCTTTAGTTCCCAAGAAGCCCAAGTCAACTTCACAGGCTACGTGGATGAGCATGCCTCTGCCCGAATCTCCATCGATGACCTGACCATGGTGGCTTATGACCCAGACCAGGCAGGTGCACAGGACAGGGGAGGGGCACTGGTGGAGGAAGGATGAGGAAGGAGGGCTCACAGATGGGAAAAGGGAATAGCGGAGGGGGAAAGAGAGTGGGTGATGAGTGGAACCGGGATGGGCAGTGGATTGCAGAGCACGTGGCAGGGTCATGAGTGGGGTCCACGGGGAACAAAGGCAGAAATGTGACGGTAATGGCGGTGGCATCAATCCGCGTGCTGTGCAAAGCGGAGGCTGTTGTGCATTGTTTGGCAGTGTTCAGGGGAATGCCAGGTGGCG
The DNA here is from genome assembly GCA_028555095.1 of Dicrostonyx torquatus. Taxonomy (NCBI): domain Eukaryota; kingdom Metazoa; phylum Chordata; class Mammalia; order Rodentia; family Cricetidae; genus Dicrostonyx; species Dicrostonyx torquatus. Next base: position 3,774,180 of record JAQHUG010000005.1, read on the forward strand.
TGAGCAGAAGCAGCGTGGAGTGGAGGTTAATATTAGGTGCTAAGCGACAGTGAGTGGCTCTGGGAAGCCTGTGGTTTGGGGAAGAAAGGAGCATTAGGCAAGGGTAGTTGTTACGTCTAAATGGGTCCGAGTGATTAACTGGGAAGGGACCACCACAGAGGTGGTCCTACGTGATAGGTGAGACCATGGCTTGATGGGATTGGGTGATGTGGAGTTGAGTGGAGTTTGCCAAGTGGTGACACGAGGCTGGTGGGCGTGTGAAGCCGGTGGCCAATGCTGGCGGACAGCTGTGAGGGAACAGGCTTGGACAGGTGTGGATGGTGAGTGATGGCGGGTAAGGAAGGTTGATGGAAATATTATGGGTGTGGGATGAGTGTGGTTTATCTCTCCAGCGCTGGAGACCCACAGTGCCCAGGGCAGTCCTCTGAGACTGCATCCGTAGAGCTGAATAGCCAGTCCAACTTCTCTTGCCTGGATTATTGTCTCGGCCTTTTCTGACTCCCCCTGTGGGTCTCACTGAGGCAGAGTTTCTGCAGAAGGCCTGAGCTTGGAGGTTGTGTAAGCAGTTGCAAGGGGTCAGTCCTTACTATACCACCCTCCTTTACAGGGTGATAATGGTACCTTCCTGCTGTCAGTGGAGGGCGAAGATGCCGAAGCCTTCAACGTGTCCCCAGAGCGAGCAGCGGGGTCTGTCAGTGTGCAGGTAGTGGTGAGAAACTCAGAGTTGGTGGACTATGAGAAGAAGACAGTGATGGAGGTGAAGGTACGGCTTGTCAAGATGCTGTGGGACTCAGAGGTCATAGCAATCAGGCCCCCGTATTGCCACTTGTTCTTCTGTCCACAGGTTGTGGCCACTGACTCAGTCAGCAAGAATTCCTCTGTTGCCATGGTGACCATCCATCTTAGAGACATTAATGACCACAGGCCCACGTTCTCTCAGAGCTTGTACGAACTCACCGTGCCAGAGCACAGTCCAACAGGTTTTGTGGTCAATAGCAGTATCAAGGTGAGTGATACTGGATGGACCATGCTGGGAGGAAGATGTTGAAAAAGGTCAATCTAGACTGTCCCAGACTTTGTTCCATTCAATGTCACCGGGTCCCGGCAAGCACGGGTACATGTACGAATGTACCCGGGTGTGTGGAGTGTCTGAGGTGAATGCAGATGTGTGGTGAGCCTTTGGAGTCAGGGCGAACAACAAACAGCCTTAGCGAATGAGCTGTGTGTTGCCACAGATGGCCCTGTCTCCAGTGTCCTGCCATCTTTGCCTCACAGGCTACAGACCCAGATGAGGGTGAATGGGGTCGGATCACCTACAGTCTGCTTGCTGGAAATGGGTAAGCTCTCAAGGCAAGCACGGGGCGGGGGTTCTTCTCTACCTCCCCATGGGGCTAGAGCTGTAGAGCAGAGCAGCCCGCAAAAGTGTTCAGCTGTGTGTCCATTCCAGAAAAACTATTTTAAAAAAATGGTTCATTTTCTGTGACTATAATAAAATGCCCGAGGCAGGGTATTTTATAAAGAGAAAGGTTTATTTAGTTCTGGAGGCTCAGAGGCATGGGGTGCCATCCACTGTGCCACGTGAGGACTTCATAGTACCTTAGATCACGTGGTGGGACCCTGTATGAGGTGGAGAGTTCATATGACAAGAAAGGAACTCAGAGGAAGGGAAGGGGCCAGGGACAACTTCCCCAAAGGTCCCATCTCACAGAGGCCCCTATACCTCCTAACATCATTCCACACTGTGGACCAAGTGTCCCACACCTGGAGGCTTGAGGGTACTCACAGCATGACCAGCCCACAGTCAGAAGTAGGTTGGAAATACCTCATAAGATTCATTCAAGGCTGTGTTATCATTTGTCTGAAGTTCAAATGTAAGTGCATGTCCTGTTGTCTTAATGGCTGAATCTGGTCACTCCGAGCAGAGATGACCTGTTTGAGGTAGATCCAAACTCAGGTGATGTGATCGTGAAAAATGGCACGCTGCTGGACCGGGAGAAGCAGTCTGTGTACTACCTCACACTGCAGGCCACCGATGGCGGGAACCAGTCTGGCACTACCACAGTACAGATCACCCTCCTGGATATTAATGACAACACACCTGTGGTCCGAGGATCCTACAATGTCTTTGTGTCAGAGGGGGATGGCAGTGTCTCTGTGACCATCCAGGTGAGAGCTACCTTGGACCTGGTGGAGAAGTGGGGGAGAGAACCACACTGGCCCTGTATGAAGTCTGAGCTCTGCTGTGTGGCTCTGAGGAAGTTACTCAGTCTCTCTGGGAGCCTATTTCCTCTTAGAAAATGAAAAGTCATAGTCCTTATTCACAGGGTCAGCAGGGCATGAGATAATGGGTCTGAGGAACTCTGCAGAGGCCTGACATGGAATAGGCCTCACAGACTAATTGCCCTTTATTCCCCCGCTCATTCCAAAAAGATTTGATGTGGCTTACATAAAAAGTAAGACCCAAGCCAGGAATGGTGGGGCATACCCCAGCATTAGGGAGGCAGAGGCAGAGGGATCTCTGAGTTTGAGGCCAGCCTGGTCCACAGAGTGAGTTCCAAGATTGTCAGGGCTATAAAGACAAAGCCTGTTTTGAGAAAAACAAAACAAACACAAAAGCCCAAGATCCAAACAGAGAACAAATAACAAAAAATGGGTGGTGTTATTAAAGGTCCCAAGGCAGCAAAGATCCGGAACCCAAAGAACACAGTTGGAACACAGGCCCTGGGAGTGGGCTGCAGGTTCAACAGCCAAAGATGAAACAGACAGCCCAGTGGCCAGGTTATCAGGGTCACATGGTAAAACCCCAGTCATGGCTTCAGAGAGGCATGGTTAGCCCTCTACCCTACACGGTGTGAGACTGAGAATCTCTCCATCAGGATGACCCAGATGGACCCTTGTGAGAAGGGTCCTCAGAAGGCCATCTCTCAGCCTCAGTCCCTCAATCGCTCAGGGCCTGAGGCTCCCTGCAGATGTTCCAAGGTCAAGCCTTTCTGTGATTGCACAGCTGGCCAACGGCAGCGGTGAGGCGGGGCTGAAGTCCTGATCTCAGTGGACTTGCTCCTTCGGGCCCTTATCTTTAAGAGTCTCGTGGGAGAAACATTTCTGATTGTCAGAACTGTGGCACCTTTATGGAGACAGAGGAGTGCTTGGCGGATTAACTGGCCAAGTACGGAGGCCCTTCGTACCGTACAGATGGACCGTGCCTTCGGAAGAGCCATCTCTGGCTGCTTACAAAGGGTGCATTTACTTAGAAAGACCCAACAGAACCGAAGGGAAGGCTCATGTAGGCTGAGCAGGGTGGAAAGACAAGGAATAGCTCCCACCCCAGCCCCTGCTGAGTCCTCTGCTGAACGCCAGTTCTCAGAGAGGCAAATCCACTCTGTTCTCTGTTCCTGGGGCTCCTGCTAAGCAAGTCACAGACCTTTGCTGATGGTGTTGTCTGTGCTGTCAAAGGGAGCAGGGCTGTGGAGCTGCAGGGGTGACAGCGTGGCTGGGAGTCAGGTGGAAGGCCTCAGGTCAAGGTTGGGTCATGAAGAGCATGCGCCTTTGTGCAGGCTCATTCCAGTGTAGGCCAGATGCTTGGGGCCCTGACAAGACAAGAATGCATTCGGATACACACACACACACACACACACACACACACACGGTTTGAAGAATGAGCTGTTGAAAAAGTACAGCACTGTAGCCAGATGTGATGATGAACACTTTGATTTCATCTTTGAAAAGCAGGGGCAGGCAGGTCTCTGTGAGTTCCAGGCCAGTCAGGGCTACATAATGAGACCCTGTTTCAAAAAAAATTTTTTTTGGTTGGGGAGTGGGAGGGTTGGCTTAGCAGTTAAGAGCACTGTCTGCTCTTGGAGAGGACCCAGTATCCCCATGGTGGTTCACATATGTCTGTAACTCCAGTTCCAGGGGTCTGATGCCTTCTTTTGGCTTCTGTTAGCACTGTGTGTGCCTAGATGCTACACTAACATACATGCAGGCAAAACATTCACACATATAAAATAAAAAAAATATTTTCATCTTTAAAAATGAAATAAATACAGTACTGAGCTAGGAATGTAATTCAGTTGGTGGGGGGGCTTGCCTAGCCTGTGCAAAAGCACTGGGTTCTGTTCCTGATACCACATAGGCAGGGTGGTGTGTCAGTGCATGCCTGACATTCCAGTGTGGAGACAGGAGGATCAGAAGCTTGAAGTCATCCTTGGCTACATACTGAGTATAAGGCCAGCTTGGGCTACATAAGACCATGTCTCAAAATAAATGTCACACACCGTGTGTGTGTGTGTGTGTGTGTGTGTGTGTGTGTGTGTATGAACAGAAAGACAGACAGAGAAATAGAAAAAGTGCATGCTGCAGCAGTCATGGGGAAATCAGCCATTTTTTTGATTTCATACTTTTACATTTAAAAAGAAATGTCGAGTCTCTGTATATGCTCTCCCATACCCATTTCTGTAGCGTCAGCTTCATGGGGACCTCTACTTCAGGTCTCTTCCCAGGGTCTAGCTCAGGCCCAGATTTGCAAGATACACACAGCAGTTATCTGGGACTGAGAGCTCCTGCTGGCTGTACCCCATATCTAAGCAGGCAGCCATGGCCTGTCTCCCCCTGGTTCCAGCCAATGGCGACTTAGGCCAGTGTGGGAGAGAGGGGTGAACCTGAGGCCTAGACACCTGATTCACGACCAACTGTGTTCACAGGCCTATGATGATGATCAGCCAGACACTAACAACAGTCGCCTGATCTTCAGCCTACTGCCTGGGCCCTATAGCCAGAACTTCTCCATAGACCCTGACACAGGACTTCTTAGGAATCTGGAGCCCCTGGATCGAGAGGACATTGACCCTGCCTTGGAGGGCCGAATTGTACTAACTGTGCGCGTGGCTGACTGCGGCGAACCTACCCTCAGCACTGATGTCAATGTCACCATCACTGTGGAGGTAAGGCAGTGTGCTCTCTCACCCAGCCTAGCTCCCTGGTTCTAGCACACATCACTCTTCCTACCTTGTACAGCATGCTAGATGCAAGGTGGAGAGCTCAGCCGGGTGGACCTTGGCAATCCTAGCCCTTAAGTCAGAAAGAATAGGGGTGAAATCAACATGAATGAAGGGAGACGTTCTGAAGGGGCCGTCATCCAGGGAGGTTGCCTGGAACCCTCCTGATTGACACCAAGCCAAGACTAAAGGCAGAGGAGGCGGGCTCCAACTGTGTCTCCTCCACAAGAGATAGGGATGGTGACAACCATTTTATTAAGAAAGCAGGTGCCCAGCATGGTGATGCACACCTATAATCTCAATACCTGAGAGACTAAGACAGGGTAATTGAGGGATTTAGTCCATCCTGGGATACATAGCGGACCTTGTGACCTTAGAGATAATGAAGACACTGAGTAAATTTAGGACTTGTTGGCATCCTGGTAACGTTGTAGAATACTAAAGGAAAAATGAAGAATTATACTTCCTGAAGTGGAGGGGTCCCTTTACCTCAGAGAGCTTCACACTCCTGTTTTAAGTGTTTTAAGGCTGCCCCTGATTTCAGATGGGGACACTGAAGAGGCAGAGCAGGAATGGACTCAGAGCTGATGTCTTAGCCACTCCTGTGTGAGTCAGGTTGACTATGAGAATTCAGTAGCCTTGTGCAAGAAATCAGTGATGTGTGTCTGAGGAGTGCCCACCAGACCCTGCGCCTCAGCCAGCAGAGCCCCTTCTGCACTTCCAGAAGGATTTGGGTTACATGATGAGAGCTCTCTCTCAGAAAAAGACAAAGGAGAAGGATGGAGAGAAGGAGGGAAAGAGGAGAGAGGAAGAGTAGGGAAGACGCACCTTATCGAAGGACTAGAGTTCTGTTCCCAGGTCTCCATTCTGTGGGTATGCAGAGAAAACTGACCATCAAAGCTTGCATGTATGCCAGTAATTGGGAAGGGCTGGAGCCTCCAGAGCATCTCCCTGGCACAGGACAACACTGGGGAGAAGATGGGATGCAGGCTCCAGCAGTACATGGTAGGCAAGGACAGAAAGCATCAGGTGTCCAGGGTATCAGAATCCAGTTCAGACTGGGCACAGAGCTGATGTCACAGGACTGAGAAATGGTACCTCAGGATAAGCCAGATGGGGACACAGCCAGGGACCTGTAATAGTTCTGGGCTGAACTCAGACAACAGAAGAAGGACCACTTCTTGGCCTTCTCTGAAGGCTGTCGACAAATCTGGAAACTGAGGGTCACAGAATCGATGGCTCTATCTGTGTAGAGGTATTACTGGCTTCTCAGATGGCTCTGGGGAGGGTGAACCTGGGGCTACAAGGTCCCTAGGACTCAGATCTGCCTCTCCCTTTAGGACATCAATGACAACCTGCCTATATTCAATCAGTCCTCCTATGAATTCTTTGTGATGGAGAGGGATCCAGGTATGTGCCCTCTGGGCTGGTTTGGGCCCAGGGAGCTGGGCAATGGGCTAACTGTATAGATGTCAGGGGATTATGTATCCTAGAGCCTTGGGTATATGCAGGTGTCATTGGGGTACACCAGAGCAGAGCCTGTTTACATCCCATCTCTGACAGCAAATAGTAAGGTCCATGCTAACAGCTCCATTATAGGACCAGCCTGGTGTGCCTAAGGCCTGCACGACTGATCCTCCAAGCTCTGTCCTTTGTACATAGGAGAGTTTGTGGGCACTGTGAAAGCCTGTGATGCTGACCAGACCGAAGCCAACAACCGCATCAGTTTCACCCTGTCCGGGACTGGTGTCAGCAACTTTATTGTCCGAGGCAATGTGCTGGCACAAGGGTGTGCCGAGGGGTCCATCTGGCTGCTCCCTGATGTGAGCCTGGATTATGAAGCACAGAAATTCTTCAATCTGACAATGAATGCTGAGAACCCGGGCCCCCAGGACTTCGATTCCACAGCAAATGTCATGGTAACTGTGGTGGATGTGAATGATGAGCCACCTACGCTAGTTGAAGCCTCACTCCAGGCCATATATGTGGCTGAGAATGGCTCCCAGTATGGCCAGGTGGCTCAGGTGGAAGCCCAGGATGTGGATACTGCTGCCTTGCTGAGCATAGAACTAGTGAACGTCCTCTGCACCAAGGATAACGTTGACGTGGGCAGCGTGTGCCACGGCTGGTTCTCTTTGGATTCCAATGGCTCTGTGTACATCAATCAGAGTGAGGCCATCGATTATGAGGCTTGTCATCTGGTCACACTGGTTGTGCGGGCACATGACCTCACCACAGATTCCCGCTTTGAAGCGTACAGCAGCAATGGTGAGAGGGCTTGCAGGGCTGCAGCTTAGGGTGCAAGGGACCCACATCAACCCTTGTCAACTATGTCACTGGCCATGTGCTCTCAGGGATTCTGTTCTCCATCTGTTCGGGGGGGGCTGGTCAAGAGGCAGGTTGTGGAGACTGGGGTGCCTGGAAGCACCGACTGAAGGCTGCCATTGGTGAAACAGTACACAGGAAGACAGCACCCCAAAGCCAGCAGCAGCCACATCTACCTCCACACGGGCATGAGGGCCGTGTTAACAGTGAGCACAGCACAGAACTGTGCCAGACATTTTATTCCTGCACAGTTCATGAGCTAGTCATGCCCAGCCAACTTAAAGATGAAGCAGCCAAGGCAAAGAGTGGGTAGGAGTTTTTATTTTGTTTTGTTGAGATAGGGTCTCACTCTGTAGCCCAGGCTGGCCTCAAATTTATAATCCTCCTGCATCAGTTTTCCAAGTGCTGAGATTATAGCTGTGTGTTATTACTCCTGGCTCAGAGTGAGTGTTTAAATGACCAACTGACATAAAATTGTAATCACTCTTAGATATTAATATAGACAAACATACATAATATTTCCACCACACCCCCCACACTTACTTTTAGGTGTGTTGAGAATGGAGCCCCAGATTTTTCTTATACCATCCAAGTATGCTGCTACTTAATGACACCCATCCATGTATAAAATGCCTTGATCAGCTGGGGAAGACCCAGACCACTCCTGAATTGCCACTCTTGCATGGCTCTGACCCGTTTTTTTGTCCTCCATGAGGGTGGGGACAGGAGATCTGGAGGAGACTGTGGAGACACCTGGGTGAGGAGCAGGGACGTGCAATGGGACAGGAAGAGCAGGGGCGGAGAAAGCCTGCTGAGACCCAGGCTCTTTGGGTGAGGACTTTGCTCAGAACTTTGACCCACATGATCTCATCCTCCTCAGGAAGCCTCCTCATCAACATCAAGGACAAGAACGACAACGCTCCTTATTTCCTGCCTGACCACCAGACCTTTGGTGAGTGAGTGAAGCCACCATCTTCACCCTGTCCTATCTACACATACCTCCTAACATGGGATTACCCTTAGACACCCTCCCTCTCTCTCCCTGAGAAACCCTCTCTAGGTGACAGTGGGATCCAGCCCACCTCTGCCCCAGCCTGTAGCTAGCAGGGGTCCCCGAGTTTTCATTACAGTTCTGGATCAGCTGTTGGCTGGCTCTAAGGCAGGCCTTTCCTCTCCGAGCCTCGATCTCCCCATATGTACAATGCCTATGACAGCCTCAGGAACAGCGGCAATGGGTCACTTTTGTAGAGAGATTGGGGACGGGCTTGTGGTGTGGACTCAGGAGTGCAGGGCCAGGTGGCACTGTCCCAGCCATGCTGACCTCTTCCTGCTCACATTTGCAGTGATCATCCCGGAGCTCGTGCTGCCCAGCCAGACAGTGGCTTATGTCCAGGTGAGTCGCCAGCTCTAGTCGTACTGGTCACAGTAACTCCAGCGGACAGGACTAAGGCCTTTGGGGCTTTCACCTGCCCCTAAGATGTCTCAACCATAGATCTGATGGGCTCAGAACCGGCTGACACAAAGCCTGAACTGTAGCAGTGCTGGCTCAGTCGATGCGCCTCCATTCTGCTAATTGTTCAATTTAGTATTCATAAAAATTTCATGACCAGAAACGCCATTTGTAAGCCAGATTTCCTGACGATGCCAGAATTCTCGAGTGTGATCGAGAACCCATAGCCAACTGTAAATTAAATGGGTTTCTTCTGCTTCAATAGCTTCCTGAGCACAATTATAGCAATGTTTTCAATTTGTTACGGTGATGGATGTCAGCCATGACTAGAGGGTGGCTAGGTGGGGTGAGGCCCTGGGGCTGGAACTGTCTTGCTTCTCTGGGATTAAGTTTCCTATGTGTGTGTGTGTGTGTGTTTCGAGACAAGGTCTGACTTTATTGTAGCCATGGCTATTTTGGATCTCACTATGTAGACCAGGCTTGCCCCAAATCTGCCTGCCTCTGCTTCTGTGGTACTGAGATTAAAGGCATGAGCCACTATGCCCCCAGCTCAGTTTCCCTCTTTGATAAGAGGCTGGTGGCTCCTGGCTAGCACTACATGAATGATGCACCCCAGGCTTGGAAAGGCCTGGCCTTTCCCGTACAGAGTTGAGGGTGTCCTCAGGACAGCGCTTCTCATGGGGACAGCAATTTTTCCTTCTAGGTTCTTTCAAAATTTAACAAAGGGTAGGGGGGCAGGCATGGGGGAGGGAGAGGGAACTGGGATTGGTATGTAGAAATTTAAAAAAAGATTATTAAAAAAATAAAAAAACGACAGTTAATCTCCAGTCCTCAGTCAACTGTTTGCCAATGTCCTGATTTAGTCATGGTTTTGAATTGTTTTCTTTTGTATGTGTGTGTGTGTGTGTGTGTGTGTGTGTATGTGCAGGTATACATGTATGGGTGGGTGTACATGCTTGTGTATGTGTGTGGTGTGTATGAATGTGTGTGTATATATATATATGTTTGTGTGTGTGTGTATTTGTGTATATGCACATTTGCATGTATGTGTTATGGGTAGTATGTGTGTGTGCTAAAAACAATGTAGGGCATTGTTCCTTAGGAGTTTTTTTTTTTTGAGATAAGCTCTCTCAGTAGCCTAGAGCTTGCCTGTAGGTTGACAGGCCCCAGGGAAGCACCTATTCCCACCGTCCCAGTGCTGGGATTACAAGCACATACCATGATATCTGGTCTGTTAATGAGGGTTCTGGTTCACAAATGCAGGTCAGGCCTTGTGCCTGCAGGGCAAGCAATTTAATGACTGAATCTCTTCTTGGTCGATCTGGTGTTTTTTTAAAACTAACTCCTTTTCATAGTCCAAAGCCCAGCTGTTCACCCTGAGCTTGGAGTCTTATGGACCTATTGCATTCTCGTGTGTGTGTATGTGTGTGTGTGTGTGTGTGTGTGTGTGTGTGTGTGTTTGAGACAGGGTTTCTCTGTGTAACAGTCTTGGCTGGCCCTCTAACTCATAGAGATCTACCTGCCTCTGTCTTCTGAGTGCAGGGATTAAAGGCGTGCACCATGCCCAGCTCTCTGTTGCTTTCTTTTTAAAGGCATTAGAATGTTTGTCCCTCTTCTTTGTTCATTTTGGTCTACTAGGGAATGTAGACTCATATTAATCAGTCCCCCAAATGAGGGCTTTTAAGAGGATATACACTATAGGCGCTCAGAAGCTGAGCGTGGCTGTGTTTGGGAGTGGGTGTGTAGATGCTTGGCAGTTGGGTAGAGGAGAGTGAGGCAGGTTTCAGTATAGGACGACTTTGGATGGTGAGCTGTTATATTGGGGTGCATGAGAAGGTCTTCGGGCGAATATGGACGTACAGTAAACTTTGTCTTTTAAAAGCCTAGTCAAGTGTGTTGTAGACTTCTGTAGTTCCAGCACTTCTGAGACAGAGGCAGGAGGATCACAGAAAGTTCATTCTGGCTTAAATAGTGAGTTCCGGGACAGCCAGGACTACCTAGTGAGACCCTATTAAAAAAATAAAAAATTATGTGCTTTGAGTGGCGGCTGTGGCTTCTGATCATGGTGAGAATGGAGAGGCCTTTCCCAGCCTTACTCCGACATGCACTCTTGCTCCCAGGCCAGAGATGAGGACTCACAAGACAATAAGATCATCGACTTCTCCATACTGAGTGCAGATTTTGTTTCTAAGAAAGGGGCCACCAGCCCTGTCCAGGTTTTCCGGATTACCCGCTCAGTGGAAGCGGACCTGTACACCGGCAACATCCAGTAATGTGGTGATGGATACCTGGGTGGGGAGGAGTGGGGAGCACAGCCCCCGGCTGGGTCTCCATCCTAGTGTACAGGTAGATTTCCAGAGAGTGTAAGGACCCATGCTGGGTGCTACAGTATAAAGCTGTGTCTTGCATCTCTCACAGGCTGGTGACCAACCTTGATTCCACTCTCCAAGGCACATACCAGGTGACAGTTCAGGCTGAGGACAAGCCTGTTGTGGATCCTGCCCTGAAAGCCCAGACCACTCTGAATGTAAGTATCATTCCTGCCTCCAGCCCCTGGTGTTATCAGCTAGTCCCATGTTTTTCTTTTCTTTTTTTGTTATTATATTTTGTTGTTTTAAGACGGGGGTCTTACTAATGTAGTTCTGGCTGGATTCAAGCCCCTATATAGACAAAGCTGTCTCCCAAGTGCTGAGAGTAAAGGCATGTTTTGTTGAATTTTTATGCAGTATGTTTGTCACTGTGAGATGGACCTGTAATCCTGTTGCGTGGGGACAAAAGCAGGAGGAACTTGAACTTGAGGCCAGCCTGGGTTATATAGCTAGACTTGGTCTCAAAACAAATTATAAACCACACACACACACTCTTTCCTCACCCCCATCACTTCTAAGCAATGGGGACTTTACTGTTCTCATCCACACATCAGCATCAAGAGCAACTGGCATGCACACAGAAAGGAAATTCTCAGTACATATTAGTTATGTGAAAGACTGCATGAGCCTTCTGACATCCAGCAGCGCTGCTCCTAGACCCAGACTCCCCTTATCCTTGTTGGGAAATTAAACCAGCTGTGCTCTTTTAGGAAGGGTGTTTGTCAATCTCTACATGTGTTTATAAGACACACAGTGTTTTAGCCAGCAAGCCCCCTTCCAGGGATGTTCCTGCAGACCCAGGCTGGTACCTCAGTGTACAGGAGAGCCCCTGGTGGTGAGGAAGTCAGAAGTGGCCAGGGTATGTGAGACAGCCACATGGACCACCACAGAGACACTGGAACATGTAGAGTGATGAGGAGAGATGCCTGAGAGAGACTGAGCAAGCAAAGACACGTAGGGACAGGGACAGATGACTGCCAGGACTCTGAGCGTGTGGCCGAGGGAAACCATGTACGTGCTCAAGGGGTTATTTATAGGCATAAAATTCCAAGATAAAATCTCATGAAACTTTCATGGTGACAGACTCTTTACAGTAAGACCCGGGATCTGAGGGTGAAAGAGCCTTTTCTTTGTATTTGGGTCTGAATTTGGGTTGCAGGTGTGTGTCCTAAGATACGTGTGCTGTGGGTGATCTTGTGATTGCCCTGTGTTTCCAATGTCTCCTCTCCATACCCCCTTCTACCCTCCCCTAGCTCTTCACTGTGGACCAGAGCTACCGTGTAAGGTTACAGTTCTCCACCAACAAGGATGAAGTGGGTGCCAACTTGGAGGAGATTAAGGCGTAGGTCTGGGAAGTACAAGGGGCTATGGGAAGAACCCTAAGTGACCCTGGAGAAGCAGACAAAGCAGCCCTCTACCCTGTCCCTGACCCATACTTGAACTTGTCCCTATCTTCGATCCTGTGCCTGTACCCCAGAAGCCCATGTTCAGTCAGAGGTGGAATGATGCGTGAACAAAACTGCCATGTGCATTGTGAAAGCCATGCCCTGGAGAAGAACGAGGGTCCCAGAAGAAAGGATTTCCATTTCTAGTTTGGGCAGAGCTGTCAGTTCTTTAGTGAAGACAGCCTTCCTTCCATATGACTCCAGATTCCACGGGCACAGGCATGGCCACTCCTGGGCTAAGGCCCCACTCCACGTATCTGTGATACCCACATCTTTTGTAGGGCTCTTGTCCAGGCGACCAGGACCACTGTCTACGTTGTGACGATCCAGAACACAGACTCTGTGACTCGGTGAGAATCCCCAGGCCCAGTGGCTGGACTGAGGCAAGATAGTTGGAGAGGGGTGTGGTGTTCCTGGGCTGTTTATGTGTCTCTTCCAGGGCCCAAGTCCAGTCCTACCTTGATGCCTACTTTGTCTTCTCCAATGGGACAGCCCTGACACTTAACGAGCTGAATATGTGAGTGAAGCTGTCTGGGAGGGTGGGCCGAAGAAGCAGAAGAAGCCCCCAGGGGAGGTCAGTGACCCTTGGGCTCTGTGGCAGGATGATCCGGAGAGACCAGGATTCTCTGAGGCAGCTGCTGGAACAGGGACTGGTAGTGGTGGTGAGTGCGGCAGGCTGAGGTCATGGGTGGGGGAAGGGGCATAGCTCCCACAGCCTCCTCACCCTCCCTCTTCTGCAGAGCTCCCAGGAGAGCCAGGAGTCTGATCAGCCGAAACTGCTCACCAGTGCCATCATAGGACTGGTGGTGGCTTTGGTGCTGGTCCTGGTGATTTTGATCACTGCCCTCCTATGTGTACGGAAGAGGTATGGTTCGCATTTCTCCCTTTGTCCCCAGCTTTCTCCTTGCCCAGATACCCAATGTATGTGGGTTGGGTAGAAAGAACTTGGGGTCAGGCATCAGGGGCATGTGCAAGACTGTAGGTGAGCTGCCTTCCCATCCTAGGCCTATCTCCTTGCCGGCAAGTGGGTTTGGTGCTAGATTCTTTCATGACTTTGGGGTAGAAATGTTGAGCACTTCAAATTGTTGCCATTTCCCCTTCCCAGAACACAATTGGTAGCGTCCCCTGAGTCTCACTCTGGATATCATTGCTGTCTGCTTATGCCACCCTTTGACAAGACATTGCCTTTGCTGGTGGTTCTGCCCCCTACAAAATGCAGCTAAAATTATCACTAGCTGGGATCCTTGTGAAGCCGCAGTCCAAGGGCCTCCACTAGGCGCTAGGTGAGCAGGTTGCAAATGTGACTTCCTCCTCATTCAACAGTTACCAGCGGAAGCTTCAAGCTATGAAGGCTGGCAAGGAGGCCCGGAAGACACCAATAGAAGCAGTGACTTCAGCTACTGCTATCCCTGGCACTAACATGTTCAACACTGAGCGGTGAGCAGGAGTCAAAGGGGAGCAAAGACTTTGTAAGATGACTGAAGGCCATAGCTGCTTGACCAAACTTTCTCCCCAGAGCCAACCCCATGCTGGACCTTCCCACCAAGGATCTGGGATTGGAGTACCTCTCCTCCGGTGACTTGGACAATGTCAGGTGAACAGCACCTCTCACTACCAGACTAGTTGTTGGTAGCGAGACATAAGTGGTGATGAGGATAATGGTGATGGTGGTAGTCATGGTGATAACGGCAATGGTGGTGAGGGCAAAGGTGTTGATGCTGGTGCTGATGATGGTGATAGTGGCAGTGATAGTAGTGGTATAGGCAGTGATGTTGATAGGAATGTTGGTGGTGATGGTGATGCTTATGATGTTGGTGGCAAGGCCATAGATTGGGAAGGCTGGGTCAGTTTGCTAACAATCTAAGTTCTATCACTTCTCCCATAGCCTCAATTCCCTAGACAAAAACGCCGTGGACTTGGACACAGATAGCAAGAAAATCAAGGTAAGATGTGGGATGAGTTGGTACCTGGGACTTCTGACTTGAGACTCTTCTCTGAAGGGGTGGAATTCAGGATGAACGAGGCCCAATCCATGGTCCTCCCTAATGTGCTCTTTGGTGAACTGCTTCTTGCTTTTGGTTCTCAGTTCTTTTCATCTGCAAATGGTCACTGAAACATTAACTCTGCAAGGCTGATGTGGGGGTTAAATCAGAGCCAGCATGTGGTGAGGTTCAGCAAGGTACAGCACTTGTTGAGGCTCCGGTTCCATCTCCAGCACCACCACCAAACAAACAAACAAAAAACCACAACATAGCAAAAACCCAAACCAACAAAAAAGAGAAGGAAAAAACTTGGCACAAAACATGTAGTCAGAAACCGGTTCTGCCTATTTTTGATCTCTATACAAATGCTAGTAGAAATCTGGACATGAGCAAAGGTACCAAAGGAGAGAAGAGAAGCTCATTACTGACTAAATGGCAACAGCACTTCTTGTTAACTAGATTGGTTGGTTAGTTAGTTAGTTAGTTAGTAGATGAGATCAAGAATTCCCAGTCTGGAATCACCTGGGGAATTCAAAAACAACTGTGATGCTTAGGTCAGTTCAGATTCTGATCCTGATGGCCCGTGGTGGGACAGGGTGGGACAGGGTGGGACAGGGCAAGGATATGCTGTCAAAGCTCCCCAGAGGATTCTAGTTTCTTGACCAAGCTTTGTTTTGCGGCATGGCCTTATGGTGTAGCCTCAGACCAACCTCAAACTTTGCATCCTCCTGCCCCAGTCTCTTGAGTGGCAGATTACAATACACGTTGCCTTATCTGATGCTTCAGGCAATCCCAGTGTCCAAGTAGAATGGAGAATCCCTGAAACTGGTCAGTGACATCAGGAGGGGCTCTCTAGAGGAGCAGACTGAAACAGAAGCCCTTGGAGCCCATTAGCTGCACTAGTTCATTTCTTGGGAAGAAGTAGGGTTTGCCTTGCCACACCCCCTTCCCCACGGGCCCAGCCTACCCATGCTGCTGCCTCCCTCAGTCTCCCTGAGGACTCTTCTCCTCTCTTTCTTTCTTTCTTTCTTTCTTTCTTTCTTTCTTTCTTTCTTTCTTTCTTTCTTCTTCCTCCTCCTCCTCCTCCTCCTTCTCCTCCTCCTTCTTTTGTAGCCCTGGCTGTCCTAGAACTCACTCTGTAGACCAGGCTGGCCTTGAACTTGGAGATCTGCCTGCCTTTGCTTCCTAAATCCTGGGATTAAAGGCGTGCACCACCACTGCCCGGCGAGTACTAATTTCTTAGATAAATCGGGCCAACCAGAGCTTCTCTTGGGTTTGTCCAAATGTATCATGATGAAAAGTCCAGCAGAGAAACTTCTAGATGGACTCCCAAGAATGAGGATCATGGACAGGAAGCCAGTCATCCCGTGTGTGGCCCATCTCAGTGTGAAGGTGGTTTGAGGCAAAAACTCTGGCGAACTTCTCTGACAGAATTGAAGTAAAAATGTCCAAGGCCCTGAGGAGGGCACTGTGAACTCCCCTCCAAGAGTGGAGTTAGGGGCTCCTGATTGACCTGTGGGCTGGAAAGAACAGGACTTTTGAGAGAAGAGTCTGGAGAGAGCATGTGACTAGCTAGGGGACAGAGGTTTTTTCTTTTTCTTGCAATCCCTGAGTGCTATGACCCATAAGGGTTCTGTAAACACGTTGTACAAGCTGTGAGCAACTGAGAGATCACCCAGTCCCCCTGTCAGTCAAGCAGCATGGATGCAGATGCTTGGGGAGTGTTGTCTGGCTTAAGGCCAGGCAGCCTGCGGGTAAATCAGATCAGAAACCAAGACTGCTGGCTTAGGTGCCAGGTTACGTTATCTGGTGCTATGCTGATTGCTTTGGGCTCAGGGGCTGTAAGCACAGACTGACTAACGTCTCTGGGGCTCTTGGCTGCTCTGTTGTTTACCAGGGATGGTGACATCTCCAGGCTGGAAAAAGCCCTTTTAGAATCCAGGCAAAGGCAGGGGTGACTTGGGGCTCTGGCCTTGTGGAGGCAGGGCGTGGAGGCTGCAGCAGAGTAACCTGGCTTAGGGGCTGGGCCCTCCCATAGGAAAGTGTATGTCTGAGGAGGAATGAGGGACTGGTGGGCTGTGTGAGTGACATCACATGGGGAGACAAGAGGAAGGACGGCAGAGATGCGTTAGTGCCATGACAAGGTACAGCTGTAACCCTGGGTGACATTTCTGAAAAATACAGGAGGCAGCAAATTCAAGCAGAATCTAGTGTTGTACCATGGACATCCACAAGAATGGTTGACCAGTTCCTGCTCTGCCTCTTCTTAGCTAGGGCGATGCCCAGCGTCTGCCTTCCTCAGCAGGCTATCTGTGGCTCTATCAGGGAACTGATGGACCTTGTTCAACACATGGCCTGCTCTGGGGTACAGGTGGCAGAACTGTGACAAAGTTGCTCTTTGGCCTAGGACAGGGCAGAATGCTAGAACATTGCTCTGTTGGGGTTAGGCAAAGGCCAAAGGTGATTCCCTAGGCCCACCCCGCCTGTACCACTCCAGGCCATGGCTGTCTCTGCTATACAGAAGGAGACAGAGGCCCCAACAGGAGCAAGCCTAAGGAATGAGGGTGGGAACCTCCAGGCAAGGAGTTATCTGGTGATGAGTGTGAAAGCCCACTGGTTGTCCTAGGGTCTGGAGAGAGAACCCCATCTTCACCTTTCCCTCCTTGTTTCTCCAGAAGCCGCTTCCATACAACTCGCCTGAACCAGACCCAGAGCCCCTGAGTGCAGTGCTCTCGGGAAGGCCAGTGAGCACAGGTGAACAGCAGAAGAGAGATCTGTCCTTCACCAACCCTGGCCTGGACACGGTAGACCTGTGATGGGACCTTCATTTTTTGAGCACAATCTGTATTGCCTGTCTTCCCCTAAATATATGATCTTTCAATCATAGACAAGAGTTGGGGAGAGGTTTTATTACCAATGTATACTGTGACAGTTAGTAGCCAAAAACTGAGGCTCAAAGGGAAGGGACCAGGGCGCTGAGTGGTTACAAGGAACCTGGGGCTCACAGCATTGTGGGAGGAAAGGTGACAGATAAGGGGGACCTTTAAAAGACAACTGCAGATGTCAAATGAGCTCTCCATCCGGTCCCCGATACCCAAGACCAACTGTCACTCAGACACCCAGTGGCCTGAGACCTTCTAGGAGCCTTACTATGACCTTCGGTCCTGTGTAAGACCCTCTGACCTTTCCGTTGACTCCCCCTTCTCAGCTGAGCCCCAGGGCACTCCTAGCCTTTGGCCTCTATGGGAAATGTGCATAGTGACTGGGTAGGAGGGGAAACAGGGCTAGGGGGTCTAGGTGGGGAGAGATAGGAGTGGGTTTAGGACTACCAACAGCATGCAAGAGACACCCTGGCCATGGGGCCAGCACCATGTGGAGACCCCTCACTGCTGAGACTCACGCCCCCCCTCCCCCGCCCCAGCCTCCCATTCAGTCTGCTTTTCTGGTGGCTTGCACCAGTCCTAGCACACGGGGAGGAACTTAGAGATCTGCATGCTGCCTTTCCCAGTTTTAGGGACCTGGGTCCACTGGAGGCCTCAAAGCACCAGTCTGGCCATCTCAGGAGCTTGCCTCAGCTCTAGGGTGGAGGGATGGGAGCGGGCACCAGTGCTCTCCCGGTACTACCTGAGGGAGTGGAGCGAAAGGCTGTGAGGGCACCAGGGTGGGATTGTCAAGGGCCGGATGTGTGGGCACGTGGCCACAAAGAGACTGGGAAAGGGGGTTTCGTCAGTGTTTGGGAAGGGAGGGACTGGAAAAGAAGCCCCTAAAGGCTGCCCACTTCTCGGAGGCCTGAACGCGCGGGGTTGGGGGTGGGACGTAGCTCTCAAGGGCTTGCTATCAAGAAGGAAGCCTGAGAAGGTTGGAAAACCGGGCCTACAAAATGGGAACCGATCACTCGGCCGTGGGTCCCGCCCGCGAGCAGCATCGCGGCCGGCGCACACTCTGCAGCAGCGCGCGGAAGAGGCCTGGTGGGCGCTTGGCGGCGCCCTCGGCGGGCGCGGTGCGCACGGAGCCTGCACGGCCTGGGCCCGCGCGGACTGCGGGCGGCGGCGCCGGCGCCCCTTGGCGGCCGTGCTCCTCTATCTGGCGCTCCAGATGCTTCTGTATGGCCATGCCCAGCACCTCCACTTCCATGGAGGCACCGTACACCTCCCACGTCATGCCCTTCTCGTCCCAGCTCACGTCGCGCACCGGCTCGGCCGCCTCCTGGGGTGCCATGGCGGCTGCCAACACCGAGCCGGGCCGGACCCGCACCTCCGGGAAGGCGGGCGGCGCAGCGGGTGGTGCCGCGGTCTGTGGAGTCATGGGGCCGGTGGCCACTGAGCGCGTCTCGGCGGCTCCCAGCGACACCTGCAGGCCCGCGTCCCGGCGCGACGGTGGCCCGGGCGAGGGGCTGGGCGCGCGCGGTGCCGCCTGGAAGCTGAAGGCCGGGCCGGCCGCGCCGTCCTGCGGGGACATGGGGCTCACCGCCACCGAGACGCAGGCCTGAGCGCCGGCCTGCGTGCCCGCGTCCTCGCGGTGCGGTGGCGCTCCTGCGTCCCACGAAGGCGCCTTGGTGAAGTTGTCGCGAGTCCGTGGCCCTGGAGGGGGCGCTGCACCCTCCGCGCGGGGGCTCTTGTGAGCCGCAGCTGTCGCTAGGTCTTTCTGGCTGGTGCTGGCACACGGCGCCAGCTCTGGCAGGACCCCGCTGCTCCGGTCATCTCCCAGAGGCTGGGCTGAACTGCAGGCTATACCATCGGATGGCCTGAAAGGGGCCTTGGCCTTCTCCAGAGACAGAGGGGCGGTCTCAGCCGAGGTTTGATACTCTGCTTTTCTAGGAGATGGAGATGCTGAGTCAGTATTCCCTAGGGGCACAGGTTCCACAGACGCAGGGGGGTCGACTTTTCCCGGGTGATCCATCTTCCCAGACACCTGTGGCTGCTCCTTTTGCAAAGTTGGCACCTCCACCTTTCCCGGGGATGTGACACCCGGAAGCTGGGTTACCACCTTGACCCCAGACTTGGGCTCAGCACTCCCTGAAGCCCTGGTGAAGTTCACAGGATTTCTCTTTTCTGGAGCCTTCGCCTCTGGATTGCCTTCTGCTCTTTCCAAGGTCATGAGATCCACCTTTCCTGGGGAAACCATAGCTGGTTTTCCTGAAGCCACTTTTCCTAACGTCGTGGAGTCTGCTTCTTCAGAGAGAACAGTTTCTGCCTTTCCCTGGCTTGCAGAGCCCACCTTGCTGGAAGTGAGGGGACCAGCCTTCTCTGAGGCTGTGGGACTTGGCTTCTCCAAGGAATGTGGGTCTCCTTTCCCCTCAGTCGCTGTCTCAGCTTTTGCAGCAGACAGGGACCCCCACGTCCCCGGAGACTTGGCATCTCCTGAACTTGAAGACACAGGGTCTGTCTTTTCTGCAGACTCGGAATTCCCTTTTTGAGATGTTTTTATGTTTCCTGTGATTGTTGTGGGATCTGCCCTTCTAGAAGACTTTGTGTCCTCTCTTCCTGAAGATAGAGTTTCTGTCTTTACCAAAGACACACGTTCTGCCTGCCCAGAAGACAAGAGTTCTGGCTTCACTGGGGACACAAGTTCCACATTTCTTAAGGAAACTGGGTCCGCACCGCCTGAAGGTCCTGGGCTGTTCACAGATGTCGGATCTGTCTTTGTGGGAAGCACACCTCCCAGCTGTCCAGCGGATACTGCTTCTATCATTCTTGCAGACACAGGCCCACCCTCTCCTGAGGAGGGAGGGTCTACATTTTCAAGAAACCGAGAAGGGTCCTCTTTTGCTGAGGACAAAGTTTCTGTATTTCCCACAGCTGTAGGATCCGCCATCCCCAAACATACAGGAGTCACCTTTTTGGTCCCAGGAGTCACTGTTCCTGAGGATACAAGTTCTGTCTTGCTTGGTGATCCTGGAGTTATCTTTTCTGAGAATCCAGGATCTGTCTTTTTAGTGGATGTAGGGTCTGCCTTTTCTGGGGGGTCCATATCTTTTTTCTCCAGAGACACAAGATCTCCCTTTCCTGTAGATCCAGGGTGCTTTCTTCTGAAATATGTGGGGTCCTCCTTTCTTGGATCCACTTTGCCTAAGGATACAGGCTCTCCCTTTCTCACAGACACAGGGTCTTCCCCTCCTGGAGACGCTGTATCCACCATACTGGAGCACATTGGATCTACTTTTCCCAAGGACCCGGAATCCTCCTTCCTTGGAGCTGCATAATCCATCCTTCCAACAGTTCCAGGCTCCCCCTTTCCACAGATTGCAGGCTCTGCCTTTCCCTTCAACACGGATTCTTCCTTCCTCAAGGACCCAGCCTCTTCCCTTCCTGTGGGAGTAGAATCTGCCTGCTTCAAGGAGTTGGAATCCATCTTTTCCAAGAACACAGGATTTTTGTTCTCTGGGGTTGTGAGAGCAGCTTCTGCTAAAGACACGGGCTCTGGCTTCCCAAACAAAGCTGTTTCAGAGGCTCCCGAGATCAAGGCTCCATGTCCTCTCACTGTCTCTGGGAGAGGGTTGCAGGGAGGAGAGGAGCAGGCTAAGTTCCCAGCAGGGCTCTCAGAGCAGGAGGCCCCTTCCCCAGCCCCACTGGGACCGCTGTGTCTGGAGTCCATGCCTAGGCTTTGGTCAAGGGTATGCTTTGGGGGTGCAGGGATGGCCTTTGGGGAGGAGCAGCAGTCCTTCATGACCGGGCCCCCAGTGCCCAGGCTCCCATCCTGTGGGAAGCAGAGGGGTTTCGGGGGGCTGAAGTCCTTCTGAAGCAGTTGGAGCCAGGCTGAGTCTTCAGTACTGATTATCTACCCTCACAGCCATGTTTGAGCTCAGGACAGCTGTCTGCTTCTGAAACAGAGAGAACAGACTTAGGCTTAGGAGACACTCCAGGGGGAACGGCTCAACCATGTCCAGGCTCCTCCCCGGATTCTCTGTCCCTGTCTAGTCCTCTCATCAAGAAGGCCTCAGCTAAAACTATGAACCCATTCCTATCACTCCCTGCATCATCACACCCAACAACCATCTAAGAAGCCAGTGTTCCCAGCACTCAGGATAGCACAGCAGGAGAATTTCTAGCATGAGGCCAAGCTGGGCTACACAGTAAGACCAAACCTCGAGATAGACAGACAAACTGACCCTTCACAGCTTGACCAATCTGACCTTTTAACTTCACTATGGTTTCCCCACCTTCGTCAGCCTTATCTCATGCAACATGCTTCCCAAAGGGAGGCACTTGTTCTCAAGGCCAGTGGCTGAAAACTTTGACATCACTGGGACAGATGGGTCATTTCAATGAGGGAAGCAAGCTGCATGCAAAACAAGGCGGGGGTAGCATAACTGGCAGATTGTAGAGTGCATGGCTTTCCGAAGGGGGACCAAATGCTGTCCTGGAGACTTGAAACCTGGGAACTCTAGCTCTGGTGCCATAGGAAAATGAGAAATCCAGACTTTGATGTAAAATATGCTAACTAATTCAAGATTTAAATAAAAAACCCAAACACTATGTGGGCCAAAGAAAACATGTCTGTAGGCCACCAGTTTATGTCTGTGTAGGGGAGCTGTGAATGGCCTGTCAAGGAAAGGACACAGTCATGTGCTTTCAAAGACTGCTCTGAGGTGGTGCGGCAGTTGTGCTAGAAGGAGAAAGGAGCTGGCCAAGACCCACGAGGAAGCCAGTCAGCTTCTCATTCAAGTGGTCTGCCCTCATTCTCATAGCCCCGTCTATTCAATGGGCCCTGGACAGCTACAGTGAGGGATCTCGCCTGGAGACAGCACCCTGAAGGTCCGTCCTTCAGGAAGAAATGAGCTCTGAAGAACTGGTGGAAGGCAATTGGCTGTAGTGAACAATGGTGGGCGTAGTCTGCAGAGGTAATTGGCTGGAGTGAATGGTGGTGGGCGTGGTCTTCAGAGTACCGGGTAGGGTGGGGATTGCTGGTCTGGAGCTCAGAGGAGAGAAGAAACTGGGATGAGACACATTTGTGATGCCTGGGGAGCATCTGGGAAGAGGGTTCAACAGGCAGATAGATGGACCTAGGAGAAACTGCCATTCCCCATGCGGAGCCAGAATGAGCAGAGTTGGTGATGGCTCCTTACCTGCCCCCAGACCATCTTACCCACGGTCAGGCCAGAATCTGTAGAGCAGCAGTTCTCAACCAGTGGGTCGCAATCCCTTCAGGTTGCATATCAGCTATCCTGTATATCAGATATTTACATTATGATTCATAACAGTAGCAAAATTATAGTTATGAGCAGCAATGAAATAATTTTATGGTTGGTGTCACCAAACATGAGGCACTGTATTTGAGGGTCACGGCATTAGGAAGGTAGAGAACCACTGCTCGAGAGCCTCTCTTGGCTTTCATAGGCCATGAATGGCAAAATCTGCCTTCAAAACATATCCAAACCTGCCTGCCATCCTGGGTCCAATGCTTCACTGCTCTGCACCTGGATTACCCTTACTTTCCCTTCCCCTATCCAGTTTATTCTTAAAAGCTGCAGGAAGGATCTTAAACCCCAGGCAGATCACATCCGTCTGCTCAGAACCACTCAGCATCTCCCCAGCTGATACGAACAAGCAGCAGATACAGTAACTCAGGAGACCCTGCACTTGCTGGTTCTGTTGTCTCCTTTGGTCCATCCTCCTCTCATCCTCCCCTCTCTGTGTGTGATTTTAGCTTCAGTGGGCTACTGCATAGTTTCTTAAATACCACCCAACGCTCTCAGGGCCTTTCCACTGGCCATTTCATTCCAGTTACTGCATGGTTTACTCTCTGAGGTCTTTCCTGATCTATCCTGTATAAAATAGCCATTCCCAATGCTGATGTCACTCTCCATCCACTGTGTGTTTATATAGACATTCTCACTGTGTTGACTGTGTGTGGCTGGCTTGTAAGTCTCTATGTAGACCAGGCTAGCCTCAAATTCTCAGAACTCT
Organism: Dicrostonyx torquatus; assembly: GCA_028555095.1. NCBI lineage: Eukaryota > Metazoa > Chordata > Mammalia > Rodentia > Cricetidae > Dicrostonyx > Dicrostonyx torquatus. Next base: position 3,797,651 of record JAQHUG010000005.1, read on the forward strand.
GTCTACTTTTCCCTCCTCAGTGCTGGGGTTAAAGGGACCACACCCAGTTCTGTTTTCCTGAATTTTTAAAATCCAAAACACTTGTCACTGTTTGTTGTGTTGTAAATCTGTGTTCATTGAATGCTAGCTCCACAGGGTGGCACATCTGCAATCCCAGTATTTGGCAACACAAGCAGGAGCTTGAATTTGAGGTCAGCCAGGGCTACACTGCAAGACCTGGTTTCAAAACAAATCATCACACACACTTACACACACACACACACACACACACACACACACACACAAGAACTTCTAAGCAATGGGGACTTTACTGTTCTCATCCACACATCAGCGTCAAGAGCAACTGGCATGCACATGGAAAGGAAATTCTCAGTACATATTAGTTATGTGAAAGACTGCATGAGACTTCTGACATCCAGCAGCGCTGCTCCTAGACCCAGAGTCCCCTTATCCTTGTTGGGAAATTAAACCAGCTGTGCTCTTTTAGGAAGGGTGTTTGTCAATCTCTACATGTGTTTATAAGACACACAGTGTTTTAGCCAGCAAGCCCCCTTCCAGGGATGTTCCTGCAGACCCAGGATGGTACCTCAGTGTACAGGAGAGCCCCTGGTGGTGAGGAAGTCAGAAGTGGCCAGGGTATGTGAGACAGCCACATGGACCACCACAGAGACACTGGAACATGTAGAGTGATGAGGAGAGATGCCTGAGAGAGACTGAGCAAGCAAAGACACGTAGGGACAGGGACAGATGACTGCCAGGACTCTGAGCGTGTGGCCGAGGGAAACCATGTACGTGCTCATGGGATTATTTATAGGCAGAAAATTCCAAGATAAAATCTCATGAAACTTTCATTGTGACAGACTCTTTACAGTAAGACCCGGGATCTGAGGGTGAAAGAGCCTTTTCTTTGTATTTGGGTCTGAATTTGGGTTGCAGGTGAGCACAGCACACGTGCTGTGACAGTGAACGTGTATCCTGCGAAACATGTGCTGTGGGTGATCTTGTGGTTGCTTAAATATCACAATGTGTACCTAGTACAACTCTAAACAGTGTGGGCCAGCAACTCTCTGGCCTCTTGATGCAATTAGGAGACTCAGTAAATTTGAGATGATACTGGTAATCTAGCATACCATCCATAGTTAATAAAAATGCTTAATTTAAATTATGTGCAGGTATATGCACGTGTGTGCAGAAACCAAGGAGACCAGAGGCCTCCTCCTGGAACTCCTCCCCCTGGAACTGGATTTACAGGTGGTTGTAATATGGATGCTGGGAACTGAAGCCCTATATTAACTTAAAAAAAATAAACAAGGAGTTTACCCTCAAAAAACAGCAAAGAGTTGTGGATGTAGCTTGGTAAATTGCCTAGATAGCTAGAGAGATTTCCTAGTGTGTGTAGGGCCCTAGGTTCCTTTCCCCAAACCACAAGAAAACCACCAACTAACAGTTTCAAACTCTAGGTCCCCTACACCAGTGACCCAGCCATTGTCAGGTCATCATCCTGGGCACTGCACACATTCTGTGTCTACAGGATTGGCAGCACGAACAGGTGAGGAGCACTTTGTGCTAAACCTGAGGAGGTGATGGGCGCTCTCACCCCATTTTGCATGGCTGCACAGTTTTGAAAGAACAGGAAAGTAAGAGAAACCTCTACTGGCTCTGTGTGTGAGGAAGTCATCTCCCCAATGTGTGTGTAAACCCATATAGTCACCTCCTTTCTTTGTTGGTATTTATCTTCTATAACTTACTCTCACACCCAAGCAACACACACAGGCACACACACACAGAAACACACACACCTCACACACAGACACACACACACACGAGAGAGAGAGAGAGAGAGAGAGAGAGAGAGAGAGAGAGAGAGAGAGAGCACAAGCTTTGTGCACAGCCATGGCTTGGCATTCCCTCCTGCTTCCACACACCCTCTGCTGTGAGAATCTTTTACTCCTAGACTGACTATGTCATTAACATTTTAGTTCTCAGCTTAAATGTTCCCTCCTCCAGGAAGCCTTCTTTGCCCACCAGCTTCCTCTGGAGTCTCATGGCCCCTTCCTATATCCCCCTTCTCAGGTTTCTATCACTCTGCATGTGCCCAATTTTTTTGTTATTGTTGTTGTTTTTCCTTGAGACAGTCTTTCTCTGTAGCTCTGAAGCCTGTCCTGGAACTCACTCTGTAGTCCAGGCTGGTTTGGAACTCACAGACACCCACCTGTCTCTGCCTCCCGAGTGCTGGGATTAAAGATGTGTGCCAACACTACTAGGCTGCATGTGTCCATTTAACCTGAGTCCCTGACTGGACTTCAGGTTCCTTTTGGGTCCTAACTGTTCACCACTGGATTCCCTAAATCTCAAGTCTGAGGCTTAGGGTCATGGTAGTCATCCCAAGGATGAACACACAGGAGGGCAGTCTTGCTGAGGACTATAGGGTCCTCGGTTTTGGAGAGCTGAACTGGATGCCTTTTTAATTTATGGGGGGTGTGCAAGAGTCAAGTGGGTGTGGTTGAAGTTTTGGATCTGGATTCCATCAGCATAAAAACGAGGGTATGAAAGAACCCTAGTCTGCAGAAACAGGCAGGCATCGGACATGATTGTCATGCATAGGTCTGTCTTTGTTTACTTATCTACCCATAGTGATATTGGAATAGAGCAAAGGAGATGACTAAAGATCCCGAAGCAAGAAAGATCCCAATACCCTTGAGTGAAGGAGCCTGGAAGGAATCACGGTGGGGGTTGTAACAAAAATACTGGGTCCTAGAAAGCGGTAGCAGCATCCAGTTCCAGCCTCTGAGGCAAATGAGAATGCACCCACTAATGCAACACTTACTGGACACCTATGCAAATTCCATGTGCTGGGGATAAGCCACGTAGAATGTGTGGTCCCTGACCTCCAGATAAGGAAAAGAGTGAGGAGAGGGTAATAAACTAGTAGTAAATAAATCATGTCATTTCTGATGTGTGATGTTGTGAGGACAAAGGAGTGGGTAGCTGGTCTGGACACATGGTCAATAAGGCCCCTCTGAGGAGGTTAATATCTGAGCCAGCCGTGAGAAGAAAGCCAGAGAGGCTGGAGTCGGGCTGGTATCAGAGAGGGAAAGGATGGGAGGGAGAGGCCGTGGCAGCCAACCATGTAGAGTCTTGGCGGGAGGGGGGGGGACTATCATAAGGGTACTGAGCAAACACTGCTGTGTTTTAAACAGGAAGTGTGTGTGACTGTTCTGTGGCCAGGTCCTTAATTCACTGAGCAAAGTCACATATATGGATTTTTTTTTTATATTTTAAACATTGGCTCATTTTTCACATACCACGAAGGCCAAACAAAACAATTGTTCCGGTCGATTTTGTGACCCATCTTGTCCTTGGGACTGTGGGAAGGAATATTATAAACCCGAGAGATTGGGCAGATGGCCAAGAGAAAGTATCCGGATTCCAGTGAGGACCCAGGTCTGTTTGCTGTGTTTCCCAGTTTCCTCCTTGGGAACACAGAAATTTAACAGCAATTACACAGGGAGGGACGTACAGCCCGCAAGGGTCAGAAAAGGCTAAAGGAGCAGTTCCCCGGCCTCTACTACCCCTTAATTCACACCGGTAATCCAGCCAATCCTAGGGGTCTCTCCACAGCAGCCCCTGTCTCCTGTGTGTGGTCTGGGCAGAAAGTGCAAACAGCTCACCTTCCAGCAGCTCTGAGTCTTCCAACAGGGCCCTTCTCACTAACCCCACCACTCAAACCTACTCCTTGCCTCCCTCCCCACCAGGCCTGTCGTGAGAATTAGAGTAGATGAGGGGTGTGCAGGGTTTTGCGCACGTTAGGGCCAGGCTGTGTACATGGAAAGACTGTTTTTATCCACTCAGCCTGTCAGAGCCCAGCTGTGCTCCCAGGATGGGGCGGGGGTGGGGGGCTGAGTCTGAAATGGTTGCAGCAGAGACAAAATTCAGCCATATCTGGTGTTAGGACATGCTTGTTTGGCCTACAATGCTAACAAATTATTTTTTAAGTCAGTGTGTGCGCATCTGTGTGCTGTGTGTCTGTGTCTATGTGTCTGTGTGTGTATATATGTGTCCATGTGTGTCTGTGCATGTATGTCTGTGTCTCTGTGTGTGTGTTTGTGTGTGTATATATGTGTCCATGTGTGTCTGTGCGTGTATGTCTGTGTCTGTGTGTGTGTGTGTATATATGTGTCCATGTGTATCTGTGCGTGGTGTGTCTGTGTGTATGTCTGTGTATGCCTGTGTGTGTGCATATGTACCAAATGTCAACCTTGGATCTTATTCCTTGAAAGCTGTCCACCTTGTTTATGGGGCAGGATCTCTCACTGGAACCTGGGACTCACCCATTAGGCAGGCTAGCTGGCCAGTGAGGCTCAGGGACCTTCCTGTCTCTGGTTCTCCATAGCTTTTTTTATGTAGGTGGAGGGGATCAAACCTCTCTAGCACCTTAAGTCAATTTTAAATAAAGGAGCAAAGGCGTCAACATCTAAACATGTGGAAATCCAATGTCCAGGTTTATTCTGGCAAACTAAAATCTGGCAAGCTGAGCATGCTTCCTGCAGAGCAACGGCCAGCTGGAGCTGAGAAGAGTGGCCTGAAGGATGTGAGTAGCCACAATCCCCGCCCTCCCAATGGTGTCCTGGATGTGAACTGTCCATTGCCACTCATCTCTGATCTCATGTATGTTACCTTCCTGCCCTGCAGCATCTAAGTTTTCACACCTTACTCACAAGCAGGAAGTGACTCTGCCCAAGTGCTTATAGAGCCCATACACCTGTCCGGCAGGAGATATGCTCCTGGTCTCCAAGAAGGAAGCGGGAAGCCCGGCAGGCAGGCATGGCCAGGTGTTAGTATGCTCCTACTGCAAAGCCAGAAAGAGGTTGGCGTCCCAGTTCCCAGCTCCAGGTTCTCAGCTTCTGAGGTAGGACTGGGCCCAGTACAGAAGACGGACAGCTTGTCTAGATGTGGGTCAAGCCCCAATGTAGTCACTAACTTGTCCTGTGACTTTGTGTGGGCTTTTCCACTCTGGGACCCTCAGTCTCCCCATTCCAATGGCCAGAGACAAATTCCAAAGGATCTGCTGCTGCTTACAGGTCTGAAGGAATCCTTCCTGGCTTGAGAGGAAGTCTCAGTAGCTTCCAGCCACTCCTCCAAGGCAGCCCAGGCCTGGAGCCCCACATCCTCTCCCTCCACCCTTCCACTAGAAACCATCTCCATTCCTATCCTACCTTATGCTCAGCCCTGGGCCCAGAACCCCCAGGCTCATTTTATCACGTAGACTCCATGACAACTTCCCAACAGGGGCCCTTATCATCCCATGCCATAGATGAGGATCCTGAAATTTGAAGGAAGACTGGGGTTCAAAGCCTGGATTCTTCCCAGTCTATCAATCAACATCTGGACACTAAAGCTAGGCTCTTTTCTTTCTCTTTGTGTGCATGTGTGAATGTGGACATTCTCATGCACACGTGGAAGTCAGAGGACCACCTCAGGGGTCAGTCCTTCACTACCAAGGTCTTCCTGTTGTACACCTTCAGCTTCTAGGGATCCTCCTCTCCCCACTCACAGTCGGAGTGCTGGGGTTAGGCTATGGATGGGTTCTGGAGGGCTGAACTCAGGTCCTAACACTGGCTCCTAAAGTCCTTTTCTTTTTGGCCTAGGGCAAAGATCTTTCAAATCATGGACCTCACAGGCAATAGAACGAGAAGGCATGCGTGGAGCAAGTCAATGTCTCTACATCCACACACATACCTTTGGGAACACGCACACCTCATGGACACACGGCTGCATGTTTGGATTGGACATAAGGAGGTGTGCGTGATCCATATAGGTAGCAGGCTGAAATGACCGTGTAGGTGAAAGAGTCAACTCATCTGGTATGCTAATGAGCAAGTGGACTGTTTGTGGAGGGGTTGCACCAGGTCACACCAGTCTGGGCCAGGACCTGGTCCTGTGTCCCAGTCAGTCCACCCTGTAAGCACAGGATGGCCTGTGTCTTTATGGCTTGTGGGGGCATCTGGGACCCCGTGGGCGTGGGCATCTGCCATCATGTGGCCTTACAGTTTCACCTTGGGAGAGCTAGCCTGAAGGTATGTGTAGGCCCTTGTGTTTGGGCTATCCTGGGAACACAGAAGCATGGCTAGCCTGGCTCTTCCTTTCCCTCTCAGATTTCTTCCCAGTCTGGAGTCATCTCTACACCCCCAGTCAGGGCCAGAGCTGCCAGGCACCTGCAAGCATCTCCTGCTATGGCAACAAGACTGACAAAGGCTTATGTATGTCTGTGAGTGTGACTGAAAATCCCAGTCTTCTGACACTTGTCCCCTCAGGTAGTGCCCTCACAGCTACAAGCTACCACAGGTGACAGAGTCTATAACAAAAGGCCTTCTCTGAGAGACATTCCCCACACCATCTGTCCATTTGTCCATCCACCAATCCACAGAAGGGCAAGAATGGACGTTCAAGGGTGTGCAGACTTGTGTTAGTGTGGGCTGAAGAAGAGTGGTAAGCTAAGAGACAAAGCGAGTGTGTGCGAAAGGGTCACAGCCTACTTCAGGGTGTAGGGTGCAGAAGGGGCATAAGCACAAGCTGGCCAGAGCAGGGCGGCTGGGTGTCGATTAGAGTATTGCTGATTGGATCCAGGATGGGCGCTGTGACTGCGTAGACCCCACTGGGTGCCCTGGGTGGGTGTACAGGTGGCCGGGCGTGTGAATTTGATGGGATGACCAAGGGCCATGGTTGTGTGTGTGTGTGTGTACCTGTGGCCTCGTCTAAAGATGAGGTTCCCAGGCATGATCGCGATATGCGACCACGTTCAGGAGTGTGTGCCACACTGGGTGTGTGACGGGTGGGATGAATCAATAAGAGCAGCCCCTCCCCCCGGTGGCGGGAATAGCCCCTTCCTGCACCGCGGTGCGGAACAAAGCGGGCCGCGGGGCTGGACGCGGGGCGGCCTGCCCACACCACAGGCCGGGGCAGTGCACCCGGGCCCCGCCCCACCGCGTCCCGCCCCGCCGCCCCCGCCCCGTAGCCCGAGCCCGGCGCGGTCCAGGACCCTGGACAGCGATCCCAGCCCGCGCTCCCAGCCGCCCCACGCGCGCCCACCGCTTACCGCGCCGGCTCCTCGCAGCTCCGGTTCCCGCCGCGCAGACCACCCCAGTGCTCCCGGCCGCGCTGGCGGGCGGACCCGACTCCGCGCTGTCCCCGGTCGGCTGGGCGCCCCGCCCCGGGCATGCGCGCTGGGCGCACCCGAGAGCCGGGAGGGGGCGCCGCGGGGGCGCGCGAGGGCCGGCAGACGCCGCCTGGGCCCGGGGGGCCGCGCGCCCGCCCGCTGCTCAGCTGGGAGCACCGCGGGAGCACGGGCGGTGGCGATCCCGGAACCCTGGTCGTCCCGATCTGCCAACTGCCTAGGCGAGGAGATTTCCCGCTTCCCCCTCGGCCGCACTTCCGGCCTCTGCGCCCTCCGCCCCGCCCCCGGCCCTTTGTTTCGCTGCTGCCCACGCTCCCGCGAGTGGCCGCCCTGGGCTAGGAGGATCCCTGCTTCCTCCCCGCAGTACCCTCCCAACCTCTGGTCAGGGTAAGCCAGGTCCTTCCCCTGGATGCCCTCCAACAATTTAATCTCACCTCATTGAGCCTCAGTTTCTAGGTCTGTAAAATGGGACTAGCATTAAATCACCTTAGAGTGGTCGTGGACTAAAAGGTTCCTGGGGTCGATGTTCAGGGCTTCCACTTGAGTCTGCAGAAGGCTTGAGGACTCACTGCCCATTTCCCTCTACATTTGAGCAGAGGAGTGGGAACCTTCCCCTTCCGCCTCTCACATGAGGACTCTGTCTTGGAAGTGATCAGAGATCCTTGTGCTTGAATTGTGAAAAACTCCTGCTAAAATCATAACGAAGGCAAATAAACCTTTTAGGCAGGGACACAGAGCTAAAATTTGGTTTACAGATGTCAATAACTTTCGTGTCCAGTCTCTCAGGAGCAAGGGGATACTCTATCCACATTTTCCAAATACAGATAGGTTTCTTGTTTGCGGCCAGACCGTTCTAGGTCGAATTGCAAATTTATACAGGTCATTCCCCGCAACCTTACACTTGGGCTTATGTCTTAGGAGCCACTTCTTATCTGATCACAAACTTAAAATAATAAAATCTAGATGGCAAGTGAGGATTTAAAATCCACAGGAAAACCTAGGGTTAGGGATGCTGCCTCTAACCAGGCACTCAGGAGTTTGGGCAGGTCGATATGCCTGCGCTCCGAGCCAGCCTGGGCTACAAAGTGAGTCCTATATCAGCCTTGGCAAGGCTCATCTAATAAAACAGAGAGACTCTGTTTTCAAAAAATCTCAAAACAATGAAATTCAGATACAGACCTCTTCACCGGAATAAATACGGAGCGCGGGTGCGTTTTCAGGACCACGGACAGCGCACAGAGTCGCTCTCTCAAGTTATTGGTGCTGAAAATGGTTCTCCTACTGCCCAAGAGGGTACTTAATTAGCTTCAGAATTTACAAACCCTGTTTCACATTCATCATCTCATCTCTCGCCGCCCGCCCCTTCAAGGTGAGCGTTATTGGTTCCGTGACAGAGGAAGCAACCGAGGTTTAGGAGGTCCAGGGGACACTGAAAGTGGCAAGAACCGGCTTTGAGTTACAACATTCTCCCCAGAGGCAGAATGACGTTGGAGCAGAACCAAGTATATTGAGAAGGCTGTGGTAGTGTTTCAGGTGAGGAAAGGGACCCAAAAGCCTTTTCTGGGATGGATACTAGGTGACCCTTACCTCCTGGGGAGGGAGAGAATCAACTGGCCTTAGTCATGAGGTGGATCTTGATTCTTGTTGATCCTCTGAGGTTCCACCTTGTGGATGGAGAACACATACTGTATGTGTGTTGGGGAAAGAGGGTGCTTGTGGGATGACCACCCTAAACTATGAGTCCAGAGTTGAACTCTAAAGCTGCCACAGCTGGAGGCACCCCGACAGAGAGCTGACAGCCATGGGGGTGGGGAGGGAGTCAGCATATGGAGGGAGCGTTTTAAACAAGCAGGCAAGCATTAGAACCCTAGTACCTTCCAAGGAAACACCAGGATTCTCTGAAAATGGGAGAAAGGAGGGCAGTGAGCAAGGAGACATCGTTCGCAGGAAGTCTGCACCCTGAGAAACAGAAGAGACATGGTGGCACACGTCTGTAATGCTAGAACTCAGGGAGGGAAGAGAGGGCCAGAAATTCATGGTCAGCTTGGGCTCTATAAGATCTTATCATAGAAAGGGAAAAAGGAAGGGAAGAAAGAACAAAAATGAATGTGGCAGCTTCCACAGAGGCAGAGGAGGTTGAGATGGGAGGAAAGGGAAAGATGCCAGCAAGTGGGGGGCAGGAGTCTGGAGGGAGGGATGAGATACAGATCCTAGGGATGCCTCTGAGAGCCTGGGGTGAAGATGAAAGGCATGTGGCTCAGCTGTGAGGTGCTAGGACACCAGCAGGGGGTGAAAAGGTGACCGAGGGAAGAGAGGAAGCAGCCAACACAAGGTTATGAAGACAGCAGCCACAGCGGATGCCTGGAATTTAGACCTGCAGGGAAGTCTTAGAAAGTGGAGTGTGTCTGTACCACAATTCCTCTGGCCAAGGGCAAAGGAGCTGGAGAATACATAGGCAGATATTCCTTAGGGACTGTCCCTGAATTATTATTATTATTGCTGCTGTGGTCTCTTCCTAGGCATCTTCCCATGCCAAGTGGTTCCAGCAGTCTGGGTACTTCTCTTTGATAAAGACTCGAGTAATGGATTGTTGAGAGTCCTCTTGGTGGGCGCATCTGAAGGGTAAGGTCAGAACTCTGGCTGTGTCTGCTATGAGGTCATGGTCAAGGCCTCTCCCCATGTGTCCTCAGCTGTACCTCATGACTGCTTTTGTTCCAAAGGGACTTGCTAATAAAATCACATTTTAAAATTTCTGGGCAGTGAAGCACTTGCTAGAGCAGATGAGAAACAGAAAATGGGCAAGAAAGCAGCTTCTGTGTGCCCAGTGTTGGCATTGCCAGTCGCTAGCTTCGAGGTCTCTGAACCTCACGGCACCATATGTAACACTAGGCTTCAAGAGGCCCGCAAGTGCCCGACATAGTGTAGCCTTTGTGTAGATCACCACTGCTAATGGCGAGTCTCAAACAGACGTCCTTTCTCGTTGTGGTGCCCACATTTTCCTTAGGGACTACTTCTGCACCCCTCTATGGGGAAGGTGGTGACCCAGATCTGGCCAGCCACTAGTAATTCATTCTGGAGTGAAGCAGGGCTGAAGCAGGGGACCAAACACAGGGAGTGGCTCTTTTACTTTTCTGTAATTTTAGGTGATGCTAGACTGATAACATGCCTACTTGGAGTTATATGTGTTGTGCCTACTTGGAGCCTTCTGGAGAGTTATATGTGTCCCTTTATGGAGAATCTACCAAGGCCTGAAACTTGGTCTCACCTTATAATGAACCTACATGGTCACCTACACTCATGTGTTATGCGTGTATGTGTATGTATCCGTGTGTTTGTGCCTCAGGACTGCGGCTGGGGAGTCATACACATTCGCATGCACCAGAAGATAAACAAGCGCCTGCCGCTCCTTGGCGGGTGCCCAGGCTGGGGGTGGAATAAACAATCCTGGTGACTTTCTGAAAAGAGAGCATGTGTGGCAACAGGCACCATGGAGACAAGCAGACTGTATCAGAGGAGAGAAGCAGCCAGCCCCCAATGCCACTCTGAGTGCCTGTATGCACATGCTCACAAGCTACACAATGTGTATCTCATGTTCTCCCTCCCTCTCTGTCATGTCCATATCATGTTCATGTCTATTTCAAACACAATCGTGTTTCACACCCAGGACTGCCCACTCCTGGGCTCTAGCCAGATAACCTCATTCCAGTTTTGCTGGACGCTAAAGGCTTTGGAATAGCTTTGAGATGACCAATTGATACATCGGTTCTGATCTACTCTGGACTTCAGCTTTTAGCAAATTGAGACCGTCAAGGATAGTGCATGCGTGAGTGTGTGTGTGTATTAGGATTATGGTGGGCAGAAGCATGCAAACTCATCTTTGTGCATCATTCTTGCACACAGTTCTTGGTGCTTCAGGGAGACGTGTGCAGTTCAAGTTCTCATGCTCATCAAGAAGTCTCCAGACCTCACACCCCTACAGGCTCCATGCCTCTCTTGTGCCCCTCCCAGGTGATGATGTTAGTGCTCCACCTCATCTTATTTCTTAAGGAAAGCCCACTGAGATTGAAAATGATGAGTTCCACTGAACAGATGAGAGGAGTAACTCTAGGGCCACACAGTTACAATGGGACAAAGCCAGGAGCTGTCGAGTGGCCATACACAGACACATGCAGCACCCATGTCTGTACACTGCCCCCCAGTTAGCCTAGATAGCTAACACCTGGCAAGGCCTTCCTGACCTCCCCACATATACTGTCCCCAGGCCCTCACCATGCTGCCCCAAGAATCATGAGAATCTTTGTTTGGCCTGAGCGCAACTAGCTGGGCATGGTGGCACAGGCATGTAATCACAGCTACTCAGGAGGCAGGAGGATTGAGAGCTCAAGGCTAGCCTGGACTATAATGAGTTCTAGACTAGCCTGGGCAATTGAGCAAGAACCTGGCTGTCTAGAAGTAAATATAAAAACGGGCTGTGGTTGCAGCGTGACAGCAGAATACTTGCCTAGCATATACCATGTTCTGGGTTCGATCTCCAGTATTGAAAGAAAATAAAAGTAAGAAAGAGCTCACACTCTGATGCCCACACAGACCACTTCCTACCCCACCCCTAACAGCTGAAGGCTGGGGTGGCCCAGGATTTGGATGGGTGACTCAGGCTGAATCACGGCCCAGCTGCTCTTGACAGCCCCTCCCCCTTCTGCTCATAGAGCCTATTTGGAGGGCAGGGGTGGGCCTTGGTGTTGGGATGGGGGGGGACGACAGGGAGCAGGTGGGGGGAACAATAGGGGACAAAGCACTTAAGAAGCAGACACAATGCAAAAGGTCTTCCCAGGAAGCCATGCTTCTTATTCCACCAAGGAATGGGGACCTTTTTGTTTGTAAATGGGCCAGGAGCTCCTCATCTAATCCCTGAACTCATTTTTGGCTCCCTGCTCCCACCTCATAGCTCTAATAAAATAACACTGACATTAACTAGTCTAATTGATCACTCCCTGTTAGCATCTCTCACTCTGCAGTTTATAAAGACCTTTCCACCTGGGGGTGGAAACGCACATCCTCACTTTGGAGCCGAGAAAATCAAAGTTCTGAGAGCTCGTATGAGCTAGCCAATATCACACATTGTGGGATGAAAGAACCAGGGCAAAAGTTCAGACCTCCTTGGCCCAGCCTGTCGAGGTGAGCACGGAGCAGTTGAGCAGAGGAGCTGGTAGAAACATGGTGGGTGGGGCGCGTAAGGCGACATGTCACCATGGGAAAGACATGTGTGGGGCACTGGAAGGCATTACAGGGCATCAAAAGGGTACCGTGGCGTGGCATAGTCGGGCCAGGGCTAGGGTAGTGAAAGGCATGGCTAGTAAAGAATGTTAGATGGATGATTAAAACTTTCTACCTTCCCTGTAATTAATGGATTACGGAATCGTCCGTGCCTTCAAATCTTTCATTGTCACCGATCAATATTCAAAGACTGATAAATCCAGAGCATGGGGTTTCCCTGGAAAATGCTTTGGTTTTGGAGACTTTTCTTCTGGAAACAATGAGCCCAGGCTCTGGTAAGGTAGGCTGTAAGAGGCTTGAGTGAAATCACCACCCTGCCCTTTCGGAGCTGTGAAGGACTCCACAAAGGCTGCTACTGCTTGTCACTTTGTATCACCATTTAACAAACATCTACCGGTAGAGGGTAGAGTGGGCTTCTGGAAGCCTGGGGGCAGCGCTGAACAGGAAGTGGGTAACATCTCTTCCTTCCCCCTGCCTGGGCTCTGTCTGGCCTTCCCCCACCCTCAGCCCAGGAGCCTGTTTCTAGGCAACCAGATGGATGCAGAGATGGTTTGGAGGGGAGAGAGCTATAAATAGGGAAGAGAGAAAACAAAAATAAAGTTCCAGAGAAATCCCTGAAGCCACATTACTGGGACTGGGGGGCAGGGAGACAGACAAATGACATGTTAAGGACATGGGGACAGCCCCTAGCCCTTCATTAGGGAACAAGGCCGGTTTCCAGCTAGTTGCTCAGAGGGAGTCTCCAGGGAGCCGAGGTGGGTGAGATGGATGAGCATGGTGAGGGAGAAGAAATGGCTGCGGAGCTATAGGAAGTCTCAGAAGAGAGAGACTTCCAACAATGTGGAGTTGAGAGCAGATGCTTAGGAGGAAGGAATGCAGGCAAAAAGGAGAGAAAGTCAAGATCAGCTGGGATGAGGCTGGATACTCCAGGCGATCTTGGGAGGCCTTCCTGACTGCACACACAGGCAGCCCTTCCTGTAACATTCAGGCTCTCCAGATAGCCTCCCGGTGTCCTCTCCATTCAGGTGCCTTCTTCATCTCACCTCAGAGGAGCCTGACCTGGCCGACTTATTTTTAAATTTTATGACTTAATTTTTTTTACATTTATTCATTTTGGGGGTAGGGAAGCACATTCATGGAGGCCAGAGAACAATTTTCTGAAGTTAATTTTCTTCTTCTACCATGTGAGCTCCAGGGATCAAACTCGGGTCAGCAGTCTTGGCAGTCAGTGCCTTTACTCGCTGAGCTAGCTCACTGCTTCATGGCCGCCTTTACACGCTACTCATCACCCATTCCCATCAGACTCCCTGCCACATCCTTTTAGGTTTCTCTTAAGGCTTGGAACCATCTCTTTCTCTTTCTTTTCTTTTTTGAGAAGGCTAGGGTCTTGCTATGTAGCACAGGCTAGCCTCAAACTCATGATCCTTCTGGTTCAACCCCACACCTGGCATTGCTGATCATTTTGTGATTCCTGGCCTTTGAGTTGTCAGAACACCAGGGGTTCCTGGAAGTTCTCACATATAAGATCAGAGAATGGTACACACAACACAATGGGCAACACCACGAGCACGCGTGAGCACAGATGCAGCATAGCATATATGTGCATTCACACCACTGATGCAATCATCACACACAGATCAACATGCACACAGTGTCACTATGGTGCTCAAGACACCACACACGTGTCTGTCCTCATTTGCCTGTTATACATATTTTTCTACTTGTCTCTCTTCAAAGCCAGGGAATACAGGTTTTGGTGTTTAGAGTCAGGAATAGGGCTCAATCTGGCTTTTGACATTTTTTAGCAACCAGCCCTGGGTGAGTTGCATTGCCTCTCTAACTCCTGCTCCCTCCTTTGTAGGCTGAGGTTGTAGCAATGAAATATTAAGAGTGATTTCAGGTGAAATTAGTGAAGGTAAAGTACCACATGCTTGGTCTATACGGGGAGCTTGGGAAATGGCTCAGACCCATGAGTGAACTTATACACACACACACACACACACACACACACACACAGAGTCATCAGACATGGGTTGGCATCTTCCGATTCTGGATTTGTGCCTGGAGTGTATTTGCAGAGAATGCTGGTCTCTGAGCAGAAGCGTTCTCAGTGGGGCCAGGTGTAGGATTTGGCACTTGGGAAGGAGGAAATAAATCTTTTCACAGGCCAGATGGTAAAACTGGTTTTGACACCTAAAAACGAGGATCAGGGGCTGAAGGTGACAACATTGAACCAATAAATAAATAAATAAGGGGTTCAGTTGCTGGTTTGAGGATTACGGATCACACACACACACACACTGCCCGCAGACTGGGTGTAACAAAATCAGAACAGACAGGGCTGCAAAAAGTGTACACAAACCAAAGGTATTCAAACTTAGAAAAATAGAGCGTGCTGGTAATTTAATCTTATCTAGAAGCCAAAACTCAGCAGAGGGCCATGCATTTCATAGTATCTAGAACACTGGTTCTAAACCTGTGGGCTGCGACCTATTTTACAAACTGCTATCTCCAAAAGTATTTACCTTATGTCCTAACAGTAGTAAAATTACAATTAAGAGGTAGCAACAAGGATAATTTTGTGGTTGGAGGTCACCACAACATGAGGAACTATATTAAAGGGTCGTAGCGTTAGGAAGGTTGAGAACCATTGTTCTAGAAGATAGCGGGTTGTAAGTACAGTAACTGAGCCAGAAGGCGTCTCCAGCTCCTACCACTCTCACTCATCCAAGCCCACCAGTTTGTTTCACGCGGTCATCTGGTAGCGGCTTCCTGCTTCCAGACATGAAGGTGACCACAACACACTGTTTCCTACAGGGTTAATGGCCTTCCCATATTTGCCATCTCCTCTCCCTACAACGACTCTCGGGAAAGGGGAAAGGGGCTGACTGAATAAGGCAAACTACTTCCAGCTACGTAGCTGGACTTCAAGGCGAGGTTGAGGGGGCTTCTCTGCAGTAAATCTGGCAGGCGTCTGCCCAGAGTACGCAGACAGGACCAGGTTTCTACAGCGAATGGGTACGCCGCACAGATGGGCGGAGCCTTGAGCCATGCGCTCTGTGCCAATAAAGGCGGCGTTTTCCTACTTGCAGAGGCGGAGCCTCTACGCAATGCGGGTCTTTTTGAGGTTCCCTTCTTACTCTGAGTCGGCGGGGGCCCCCTAGTGCTGATCCTGGTTTGCTCCAGGTGTCTGGCGAGCTTCCCAGTTTCCTGCAGACCTTCTACTCCAGCTGAAAGCGCAAACTTTCAGTGGTGATTCTGGGAGGGGAGAGTACCGCCTGTCGGGAGCTGTGCCCTCTCCTAGGCCAGCGTCTCCAACGGTTTTGTTTGTTTGCGTTGGGCAGGTGTGCGTGGATGTGTCTGTACAGGACTGGAGTGGGAGGGGTCTGCTAGCGGCTAGCGACGTCTTTCTGCGACTCAGCTGCAACCTTAACAGGGAGCGCAGGTCTGCACGTGCGCTCTGTTTGCACTCTCGCCCGGGTGCTGACACTCGGGCTCGCGCGCGCGCGGAAAGACTGGCGCGCGTGCATGCGTATTCACGATGCCAGTGCTTTTTTTTTTTTTTTTTTTTTGCTTATCTTGGCCCTGCACCCCTTTTCCTGCCAGGAGGTGGCGCCCGATGCTAACTTCCCGCCTCCCAGTCAACTTCAGTCCCAGCACAGGTAGCGGTGGGGGCCATCACCCTCCGAGTCGTGGGCCTGCTTGGAATAGGAGATGGATAAACTGAGGTCCCAGGTAGTCAGCGATGAGCCTGTGTTGAGTGTGCCAGACCCCAAAGAGCAGAGGGGGCAGTCCGGGGCTCGGAAGCCCAGCCCTGCCCATGCGGCGCTAGCTACAGACAGATTGGCTTTATTCATGGACACGCTGGGGGGCGGTTGGGCCGACCCACCCGGGACACGCTCACACAGTGGGTGGGGGGCTCTCCATGCCACAATCACAACACACGACGCCCGCGCATGGACCGAGCGGGCTGAGGGAGGGGGGACATGGCACGACCTGGCTCCTGGTTTGGGTTAAAAAAAAACATTTTAGGGGTCAAAGTGGGGCTGCCTGGGGGAGCCCCTCGGAGAACCTCTGTTGGGATAGGGAAGGAGCCATAGCTTTCCCATCTTGGTTTAAAAATACATAGAACATGCTACATCCGCGCAGATATTGGACCAGATGGAGGGTGAGGGGTAACACTGGTGGGGCAGAGCTCCCAGCCGGGCCTCTGCGCGAATCCAGTTAACGCCTCAGGGATGAACACGGGCAGGTAAGACAAACGGAAGGGCAGGGCAGACACTAACACAGGCCCGGGGGCGGTGCCTCGGAGCTGAAGGAAGATCTCGTGTTTGGGGGGGAAAGGTAGAAGGACAGCCCTGGCTCTGGGGATGAGGGATGGAACAGGGGCAGGAAAGGAATTGTGCTGCTGGTGCCGGGGCCCTCCTGGACCCTTACGCCTCTGGCTCATATTCCTGATATTCCTCCTGCAGCGGGGAGGGGGTGGGATAGAAAACAGCATAAAAGAAGTGTTGGAGACTGAGTGGTCAAATGCAGCCCGCCAGATCCCTCCCCAGCAAGGAGGAACAATGTTTGCCCCACCCCCTGGGTAGGAAGAAACCTGGAGTTGTGTCCAGCCGAGGTAGTTCAAGGCAGTCAGTTGTGCCTGGGTCCTAGCAACAGGCACCATCTGCCATCTGTCCTCTCCTCCCTACTTCCACCTCCTGGAGCCTGAGTTATTGAAGCCCCCAGTCCAACTTCTTACGTTGGGGACCTCCCATCCAGTTAGGGGTGACGTCATCATCAGGGATGCCCCTCCCCCAGCCCTGTGGGGGCCCTCCCTCACCTGCGGTGTTCCCTCATAACTTTCCCCTTCAGGTTCCATCAGGGGTTCAATCAGTGGCTCTTCAGCGGCTTCTTGGGCCACCTCCTCTGGCTGTGGACAGAGGAGAGCAGGGCTGTGTGGGCACCTGGACACTTCTTAAAATCCCATGCTAGCATGCCATGGATTGCTTGGAAGAGTGAGGTAGACTAGGGTAGCTTGGCAGTGCAAGGGATGTTTGGGCGAGGTGTCTGTTTGGAGGTCTTAAAAATGAGAAGTGAGATGGAAATGTGACTGGTGAATTCCCACCCAATTATCAGGGGAAGCTAGGAGTGCGGAGGGAGGGTTGAACAGTCTGCTGCTCAGCCCAGCACCTGGCAGCCTCTACCTCCATCCCTGAGACTGAGTAGATAGGAGACAGCTGATGGGTCTCCCGTTTAGACGCAGTCAAACTGCTGGGCTGACTATAGGACCCAGGAGAGAACTCCAGAAGCTCCCTTCTCAGGCAGAAGGGAGCTGCAGGCTCAGGTCTGGGGCTGGAGAGGGGCTCTGTGCCATTCCCTCCGCTGCCTTCCACCCATCCCTCCCTCCCCCAGGGCTGAGCTTGGCCTGATTTCTTCACTGTAGCTATTTTAAGATAAGCTGGAAGCAACAGCTCATGGTGTTGCTTGGATGTGTGAGCTAAGACTCTCCCCTCCCCCCCTGCATCTGCTGCCCAGATGGGCACAGACCAATGAGCATGTAGGTAGAGGTCTGCTGGACACATGGCCCGTCACCTGCGAATGAGCACATATATGTAAATACATGATAACTTGGGGTGTATGCATGGCTGTAGAAGACCACATGTGGACTTGCACATGCCGAGGACCCTGGAGCTGTGGGACTGAGAAGTTGGCACTTCCAGTTGCCTTAGTCCCATGGGTGGCTTCAGCTCCTTGGAGTCCTGTCTACCCGCACCCCTTTGGGTAGAGGGCTTTACATCTCCTGTAAATGAGAATGGCAGCTCAGTCCTCTCTTTGTGGGGATGACCAGAGTGACATCTCAAATAATATTTGAGACAAATATTAGTTTGTCTCAAATTACCAAGCTCCGACCAGAACCCAGGAAAGACACAGTTCAAAGTCCCAGCTTGAGGCCTTCAGGGTATAGCTTCATGCTAGAACATGTGTCTAGCGTGCTGAAGGCCTTGGCTCAATCTGCAGCACCCCCATCCCAAATAATTCCCAGCTTGAGCCCTTTATTTGGAAGCGAGTACAACAGGACAGTAGAATGGCTCAGCGCCTAACCATAGTGGAACATGGACCCCTGGGAATGGAGAATGGTGGCACAAATTGTAGCAGGCTTAGAGGTCACACGGTGGATTAGGAAAAGCAGAATACAGAAGAGCTTGTTCTCTTCATGATGACATCCTCATGAGAGTAAAAAAGCACCCCACAAGTCTGCAGTGATGGACGTCAGGAAGCAGGTGCCCTGAGGCAGGGCCTGGACTGAAGGGAGCTAAGGGAGTCCCTCCATGAACCAAGCACATTTCCAATGCCTCATATAGGCCTGGCTAGGAGAAGGGACCCTAAAGGAAGCGTAGTGCAGAAATTCTGGTGGCTGGCATTTTGTGTCTTGAGCTGACTGCTGGCTTCATTGGGCAGATCCCTTTCCAAAATGCCTTTCTTTTTGGGGTGTGTGTAGTGGGGAAGAGTTAAAGCCGCCTTTTAGAAAAAAAAGTTTTGAGGCCGGGTGGTGGTGGCGCACGCCTTTAATCCCAGCACTCGGGAGGCAGAGGCAGGCGGATCTCTGTGAGTTCGAGACCAGCCTGGTCTACAAG
>JAQHUG010000005.1:3816978-3828327 GCA_028555095.1 Dicrostonyx torquatus
AGGCCAGCCTGGTCTACAAGAGCTAGTTCCAGGACAGGCTCCAAAGCTACAGAAAGACCCTGTCTCGAAAAACCAACATATATATATGTGTGTGTGTGTGCATATATATGTATATATGTACATATAATACATTATATACATATGTACACACATATATACATTATATATGTATACATATACATATGATATATATTGTTATATATATGAGTGCTTGTCTGCATGTATGTCTTCTATACACCTTGTGTGGGTCTAGTGCCTAAAGAGGCCAGATGATGACATTGGATCCTTTGGAACTGAAGTTACAGATGGTTGTGAGCCACTATGTGGATGCTGGGAACCTAACTCAGTTCCTCTGCAAGAGCAACAAGTGCTTTTAACTGCTGGGCCATCTCTCCAGCCCCACAAGAAACAGTCTTACATAGTCCTGCCAGGCCACATGTTCATTGCTGACCTGGTCGTGGAGCATTCACCATTTGCCGGCCAGGCTTTCTACCATGGTGGCTCTTGAGGTGGGGTCTCTAGACCTGCAGCGTTACAGTCAACTGTGTGCTTTTGTCTCCTGACTTCTGCCTCAGGACCTTTGTGTTTCCTGCTCAAAACGGCTTGAAATACAGTTCCGGCACATCTCCTCCCGGCTGTCCAATTGCACCTCCCCAGGGAAACTCTCCTAGCTCAGATAGTCCTGCCACAGTGTTTTGCCCCATCACAACGTTCTCTTCTCCACTGGGCATGCATACCCTGTCTGACGCCGTCATGCGCACTGGCTGGTTTTGCGCTGTGATCTCTCACTATCTCAGTAGCGTCAATGCAGGGCCCTACCCACTGTGGAGCCACTAAAAACAGGTCTTCACTGGCACGGAAGAATGAAAGGAAATGACTGAACAGGCCGTGGTATGTTCAGATGTGCTCAGGAATATCTGGAATCATGCCGGTAAGCGGGCTATGCACTCATAGCACCTTCTGGGTCCCTTCACAGGGAGCACAGCATCTAGGTACACCTCCCCATGGCTTCATTCTGAGCCCAGTGTAGCGCAGACTTGTAGGAAAGGAGGCAAGCAAGCTTGTGCCCCAGGCTGGGGGAGAAGAGGTGGAGTGGATGGTGGCAGGCATGTGTGCCCAGTATGCCCGACATGTGCTGGGGGATCACTTGCCTTCAGGTCTGTGGGGAACTCCTCCTTCTTCACCAGGCCTGTGGCTGCTGCAATGTTCCCAGCCCCAGAGAACACAGCTCCTCCCAGATGTGATGCCTGCTCCTTGGTTTTCTCAGCCACTGGAGCAAGGAGGTATTGGGGGAAAGGTTCAGTGCCAGGGTCCCCCCACATAGTGTCCCAGAGTCTTCCTTCCCCAGGGGCAACCCCATAAAGAAACCTCAGGAGTCCCCATACCCATCACCACCATAAAGTACTAGGACTGATCTGGTACCTGAGGCCACACCTTGTACCACTCCCTCTTTGGTCTTGCTTCCTATAGGGAGAAAGAGGAGCATATTTAAGAAGTCTGAGCATAGTGAACAGAGATTCCAAACCAATGCAGGGGTCATGCAGTGAGCAGAGGACCCAGGTAGCAATGGGTCCCCTAAACTGCCTCCCTGAACCCTGACATCCCACAGTTCTCACCCCCACACTAATTACACTCTATTCCTACACATGTTTCCTCAGGCCTTCTGCTCCCCAGCCCCAACACCCACACCCCCCCAGTGGAGGCTGCCTGAGTGGCAGTGCAAAGCTCTTAACTTCTCCCGGTCTGCAGCCTGGGCAGTGGGAAGGGGGTTGGTATAGTTCTCTCTTTATAGTTGGAAACCAGAACCTCAGTAAGAGCCCTGCAATTGGTTAGGAGCTGAGTGAGCGAGCATTCAAAGCTGACTTGAAGCTCCTGCTCCCAGATACTGTGTGAACATGTAGCCCAAGAGGTGGTGCTGGGAGGAGCAGAGCCAGGCATTTGGAAGATGCCCTTGGTGCCCTGGGTATGTCTCTCAAGAGCGTCTCTTCCAAACAAGGGCCAGTTCTTCCTTTTGACTAAAGCGGATGTTAGGTGCAGGTGAGTCTAACTGTGATGTTCAGACTGTAGAAGGCACTCATGATACTGACTGGGTCTTCGTCAGATGCTAACGTGGTACTGGAAGAGGCAAGAAGTTCCGACCACGGGGTGTGTATCCTCCTGGGCCTGGGCAACTTGCCTTGTGAAGACTTAGCAACCAGACAAAGGCTAGTAAATCTAGGCTAAGGCCAATACAGAGAGGGTGAGACTAGGTTAGCCAGAGTCAAGGGTGAGGCCAGGCTGGGATGAAGTGTGCCCCAAACTAAGGCCAGCCAGAGCTGGAGGTGGAAGGGACAGAAGTCATGCCACACATTATTCATTCCCTCTTCAACAAATTGTGCATTTTATGTGCAAGACCTGTCTGACTGTCTGATTGTCTCACCTGGAGTAGTAGGGAAAGAATATTTAGACTCCAGGGACCACAGAAGGTGGAGCCACTGCCTGGGACTTGAGATATGGGTAGCAAGCACACTGATATTTTAAAAGGAGATTAGGGAGGGGAAACCAAAAGCGTGGAACGAGGCAGGCAAAACACCACCTGAGGACCAGAAGCATTGGGTATGGTGAAAAACAATGCTGGAAATGCAGGCTGAGGTAGGGCCACGAGGGGTACTGCATGCTAGGCTACAGGAGCTGGGGTCTTAACACAGAGGTTCCTGTGCAATGGAAGACTAGAAAGTAAGTGCCAAGGAAAAAGCCTCCAGGCTTGGAGAGGCAGAGCCTATTATCAGAGAGACAATAGTGGGGTGCCAGGGGTTTAAGAAGCGAAAGAGATGAGAGACGAGTTAAGGGGGGGCAGAGCCTGGCTAGGCAGATGTGGACTCAAGGCTGGGCTTACCTACTGCTGCTCTTGCCTCAGGTGGCAATGCCTGCAATGTACTCGCCCCTGTAGCTTGGAGGGACTATTGTGAACTGGTCAGATTATGTCAATCTCTCACACCTTTCATGGCAATTACAAGGATGCTCCAGCCTGACACATAAGATCTTCTTGTGAACTGGCTCTTGCCTACCAACCTGAGCTCTTCCTTTGCCATGACTCCTGCCCTCTGCTCTTCAGACCATTCTAGGTTCTCATATCCCGCCTTTCTGCTTTCCCAGGCTCCTTGGTATTCAGGCCTGTTCCACACACACCACCTTCACAGGTAGCTCCCCTTTGGCTTTCTTCCCCAAAATGATTCCCACACTTGATGCTTGATGCTAGATCCATCCCCAAAATGCTGTGCCTCACCACAAGGAATTCACAGTCAGCTCAGTATCCACACAATGCTTGGCACAGAGTATGGTTTTAATGAGCACAATCCAAATTTGCTATGACCTTGGGCAAACTGTCCAGCTCTTTTATATCTTTTTCTACAAGAACTAGCCCTGGCCCACCATCTGAGCTCCACAACAAGTCCGCTAGCTTCCATTTCCAGCCTTATCTCTCCTTATGGAAAGAACCCTACAAAGTTCTTTCACACTCTGGGTGAGAGACACTAACCTTCTGACCTTTGTCCTGACACCAGCTGACCTCTGAGAGGAGTGTGAATTGGAGGGACAGTGGGGTAAACCCACAGGCAGTGTGTGTGTGTTGGGGGGGACGGGTAGCTGGAGAGAGCCCGCCAATACCCAGGGAAGGTGGGGTTTCCCGGCTGGATTCATGCCCCAGCTTCAGGCTTTCCCAGATGTGTGACCTTGGGCAGAGTGGTTAGCAGAGGGCTCCAGTGTCCCTGATCTGTAGAAAAAGGGCCAGGAGCATCAGATGCTGTGGCCTTTCACGGCAGTTGGCCTCAAGTAAAGGTTCCCCATCAGGTCACTATTAATAGTGATGTCAGGATAAGAAAAAGGAAACTTTGGTGAGCTCACTGCATTGTCCTGGGTCTTTCATTTGAACACCATCTTCACTAGCTCCCACCCTGTTCCCACCTCCCTCTGGTCAATTCCATGAGCTGGCCGTGTCCCCAGTGACCCCTACTGACCTCGCCCATCTGCTGACTCATATTCTCACGCTCAGACCCCTCAATCTCTCTGAGGACCCTTCCTGGTACCCCCAGAAGACACCCAGCCCGGTAGTCCCTTGCCCACCGACGTAGAGGACGCCCTCCTTGGTCTTTTCTGCTGCCTCGGTGACCCCCTGCTTGGTTTTCTCAGCTGCAGCCACAACGCCCTCCTTGGCCATGGACAGGCCCTTCATGAACACGTCCATCCTGGCGGCCTGGGGAGGGCGAACACACAAGTGCCAGGTGCTGGCTCCACACCTTCACTCCGGTCCTCCCGGTGGACCTGGTGCCCCCTCCCTCCATCCCTGAGAATTGGCGCGCTTCTGGGCCCAGAGTCCCCTCCTACCCACTCCAATCCCCAGCTCTAGGCCTCAGGGCCATGCTGCGGTGAGTCCTAGCGTCCTTGAAACCCCGGGACGCGGGAGGGGCCACCACCTCGGTTATCCGAGATCTGCAACCTGCAGGCCCGCAGAACCGGAAGATGGACTCTGCACGAACACCCGGACCTGACACACGCACACGACAGTCACACGGTCAGAATGAAACACACACCATGGACATGCTCACGTGCACACACAAGACACGGGCGTTCAGAAGCGCATGGACACTCTGACACACGGGCACGGACGCACGTCCGCACATCCACCCAGACTGTAGCAAACGAGAGGACAGACACATGCATCCTGCAGTGCACCTGCCCGCGCCTGCCCAGCGCTTTCCACCTTCTTGCCCACATTTCTCTCCAGTGCAGTCTCCATTTTCCTCCTCACCTCACCCTCGTTCCCTTTGGACCCAGTTCGATCCGCTCCCCTGCGCCTCACCTGGGTTTCGGCGCCGGGCTGGGGATGGAGCTGTGGTGGCGGCAGCGGCGAGCAGACGCCGAGGTTGGACTACTCGGAGCAGGGTTGGGATCGGAGCCAGTGGGATCCGGCCGTGGTCAGGAGCTTGGGTCACTGGCCCTGAACTGGAGCGCAGCAGTGGTTCGGCCTCGGGTGCGCTGCCACCAAAGGATGCTACTCGCGCGCTCTGGCTCAGCTCCGGCTCCGGCTCTAGCGCTGCGGCAGCTCTGAGCTCAGCACCCCCCCTGGTGGCCGCGCCGCCCCTTCCGCCTGACTGACAGGGGGCGGGGAGGGTGACATCTCAGAGCAGGCAAGCCTCCCAGGGAGGGCCTCTGACGTGTTGTCGGGGACCCTGGTGCTTGAGACGCTAGTCTTTGGGGAGTATGGGAGGGGGCAATGCGGCGAGAGAGGAGTGGGAAAGAAATGATGCGGTTGGCTTGGGAGTTGAGATAAATTCGAATCCTAGCTGGGTTTGTTAATGACTGTGAGATCTTGAACCTCTTAGTTCTCCTTTTGAAATGCCAGTATAGAACCAAGCAGGGAGTCAATGCCTGTCTGGGCAGCGCTTAGATGTGTAGTGCAGGTTCGAGAGTGGAGACTGGAAAAAAAAAATCCAAAAAACCCAAGGATCTGACCTCAGGGAGATGCCGCGTGTATGCGCTCATGCCCACGCAGAGATGAGAGGTAGGAAACAAAATAAATGTATCCACACTTAAACCAAACATAGTTATTTCAGCTGTGAGAGGTGCTAGGCAGATAGTGAAATGCTGGTGTGAGATACAGGGCTTGAGGCAGGGTCAGCAGACAGCAAAGCCCTCTGCCAAGAACCGACTTGGAGTAGAGAGATCCGGGAGAAGCACCAAAGCAGGCCAAGAAAGGCGAGGGTTAGATCCACACAGCCAGACCTTCAAGTGCAAAGGGCGGAGGCACTACTACGCCAAGGGGCAGTCAGAAGGCAGTGCCACCTAGAGTAGGAGCTAAAGAGAAGAGAACATGGACCTTTGAGTATAGTTATGGGCAGGGATTCCGGATGCGCAATGGGACCTCAGTCAGCTCGATGTCAGAATTGTGCCCATGCAGGTGTGGGATAGCAGGTGAAAGGGATCCTGTCAGTTCAGGGAGTCAAGGGAGGAGGTATTCGGAACACTGAATGGGAAGATGTTCCCTCGGGAACAAGATTGGAAGGTGTTTTAGGCTGTTGCTATAACACAGGCAAATGCAGTGGGGACAGAAGCATGGGGTGTGTGAGAGATGAGTGATGAGCTAAGGTGTGCCAGCAGCAGACAGCAGGGCATGGGCAGGAAAACGCTCATGGCTGTGGCAGGACTACTGAGTTGGCAGAGGCTGTTAGAAGGCCAGTTTGGCAGCACTTGTCGGGACTATAAATGCACAGTCCTTTGGGATCAGCGGCTCCCCTTCCAGGAACTCACTCTGTGGATCCCTATTCACGTGTACACACCAACACAGGTGCAGGCATGGTCATTGTAGAATACAACCGACAATGTTCTAAATGTCCTCTTGGAGGTCTCGTTACTTCCTTACAGGACGTCCACCCTGTGGCACACTGTGATGTGGTTAGAAGTCAGACCCCCATGTACCAACACACTAGTGAAAGAAGACATGTTGATGAGAAGCAGGATATAAAGCTTGTAGGTACTGAACATGCTAATTCTGATACATAGCAAAATTACATTACATACTTACGTATTTAATAAGTTATATGTAAGAATATAGTTTTCTGTATACCAATATGTATTTATTATATCAATATTAGCATATATTAATATATAAATGTATATGTACATATTATATGTATTAAATATAGATATGTTCCATACAAATACACATACAGTTGACTTTCCCCACCAAAGTGTTCTGCATCCTTAGATTCAACCAACAGCTGCAAGAAGACCATCTGGAGAGATGGCTCAGTGATTGAGTGTATTGCTCTTCCAGAACACCAGAGTTTAATTCCCAGCAACCAAGTAAGGCTACCCACCCCCATTTGTGATTCCAGCTCCAGAGGATCTTCTGGCCTCTACATGCAGCATGCTAATGTGTGCAGAGCCACACACATATACACAATAAAATGTTTTAGTCAAATCTTAAATAAGAAGAAAATTTGTGAAAACAATGCTGTCTATGCTGAACACATACAATTTTCTTGCCGTTATCTTTTTTAAAAAATATTTATTTATTTATTATGTATACAATATTCCATCTGTGTGTATGCCTGCAGGCCAGAAGAGGGCACCAGACCCCATTACAGATGGTTGTGAGCCACCATGTGGTTGCTGGGAATTGAACTCAGGACCTTTGGAAGAGCAGGCAAGGGTGGGCCAGGAGGGAGAAGAGAAAAAGCAGAAGGGTAGACAGAGATGAGCAGTTTGGGCCTCATACTGCAGGAAACAGGAAGACATGGAACAATTCCAGGGTTTTGTGGTTTTGTTGTTTGTTTGTTATGAGACAAAGTCTCCCTCTATAGCCCAGGCTGGATCGGACTCGTGGAGATTCACCTGCCTCTGTCTCATGAGTGCTAGGATTAAAGGGATGCACTACCATGCCTGACTAAAATTCTATTTTTGAAGTTTGTTTAAGGGTGCAGTCCATTGTGGTGGGAAGGCACAGCAATGGGCACTTAAGGTGGCCAGTCACATTGTATCCACAGCAAGAAGTTGGACATTGGTGTTCAGCTCTCCTCTTCTAATTCTAACCAGCCCATCAGATGGCGCTGCTCACATTTAGGGTGTGTCTTTCTACTTCAATGAGCCAAATCTAGAAACTCCATCACAGACATGCATGGAGGTTTGTCTCCTAGGTCATTCCAGACTCTCTCAGTTGACGCTGGGTAAAGGGAGAGATGCCAGTGACGTCTCAGTGTCTCCTGGCTGTTTATCGGGAACTAGGTACAGAAGCTTCAACTGAGAACAAGATCGCTGGAGACTGCCTTTCTGGCAGGGCTAGACGAGATCACAGCAAGTGATCAGGGCTGTGTAGGATGCTGGGACCTGTGTTGCTCTTGTAGGCTTCAATGGTGACAGCCGCCTTGCTAAGTCCGTGTCAACTGTTCCCATCACTAATACTTTCCTACAAGTCAAGTGCTCTTCTACTGGAAGAGTGCAGACACTAAGAGAATCACGCTAATAAAAGTGATAGTGTGTTGGGGGTGCAAATGTGTGTATGTGTGAATGAGAGAAAGAGACAGGACACTGTGGTGACTGAGAAGTTTGCATCAGGCCCGACTGAGCAGGCCTGGGAAGTAGAGGGACTGGCAGACGGTGGGTGGTGACTGCCTATCTTTAGGCCAGAATGGCTGGCACATAGCCAGAGAGGACATACTAGAATAGGAGGGCCAGAAATGTGCTGTGACCACTGTAATGAGCACAGGAGACAGGAGTGTTCCTTCTTTCTTCCTTTCTTTTGTTCTTTTCTCCTCCTATTGTTCTGAGATGGGATCTTGCTGTAGCCCAGGCTTTCCTGAATCTCGTGACATACATCTCTCCCAAATTCTGGGATCACAGGTCTGTACCACTATGGCTTATCTTTGCTTGCATTTTTCAATCATTGTTGTGTTGGGGGAGCATGATTCTTGGGTATAGTGGTAGCTGGGGTCTGATTCAGAGTCACCAGTAGACACCCAAGGTTTTGTCACACAGGCGGTTGGATTTCAGGTCAAGGCCAGAGATATCACCATTTGTATGACATTGATGCCCAGGCCTGGGGGAGGCTGTGAAGGGACAGATGGAGACAGAATGGAAAGAAAGACCAAAGAGGAGGTTTGAGACAGTAGTTTCCAGAGAGCCTACACAGCAGCTGGCACAGTGGAATGGGCAGGTGATGGTGTGGGGTAGATTGCTCTTGCCAAGACACAGTCATTGCCATCTTAAAATCAGAGGGTGCTCAGAAACCTCTCACAGCCTGGGCCTATTAACATTTCCTCCTGTAAGGGCAAGTGGGGAGGTTATCAGACATAGTCACTGTGTCCCTGCTGTGTCCCCAGCTGCACATGGTCTCAGAGTCTTCAGAGTCCTATAGTAATAATAGGTATGTTGGTTGGGTGGGGGTGTCACCCATAGTGGAGTGGGACTCTTCCATAATGTAGCTATGGGAGCTACTCACACTCCTGTTAAGAAAGCCCAATAAAGTCATCAGTTCAAAACCCAGGCTGGGCAGAATTGTTTCTTTGTCTGTCATTGGTGCTCTGTCTGTCAGGCTCTATTTGGGATGAACGAGTGTGTATTATATCTGTTGCATGAGTAGTTCAATGAGTGTTTCTCAGGGCTAAGAATGATATAAAAAAGAGGGGTGAGTTTAAGAGTACCTGGGGACAGCAAGCCTCTTTAGATAGGGTGGGCAGGAGGTGACATTTGAACCCAGCCTGAAGGACAAAGAAGAAAAATCAGCTATCTAAAGAGATCGGGGGTCAGAGGTGTAAGTCAGTGAATAACGGCTGGTTTAGCACATACAGGGTCCTGGGATTCATCTTCAGTATCTTATAAAACAGGGGTGGTGCACACACCCCAAATTCCAGCACTCAGGTGGAAGCAGGAAGGTCAGAATTTGGGATATCCTCAGCTACATATCAAGTTTGAATCTGAGGCCAGCATGGGCTATGAGACAGGGAGGAAAGGAACTGCACACGTAAAGGCCAAGGCAGCCATGAACTTGGCCTGTTGGAGGAGCAGTGTGCACAGGTGCACAGGATACGATGAGGCTGTATCATGCCAGCCCCGAGCCTGAGCTTTGAATCGCATTCTGGTTGTCCAGGAAGACCTTAAACAAACAAGTTAAACTACCAGATCCACACTTCAGATGACCTCTCTGAGACACACAAAGAATGTTCTGGAAGGAGGCAGGAGTCTAAGCAAGGAGAGTGTTTGGAAAGACTCACACAGTGGCCAAGGCCAGAACTGGAGGGGACAGCAAGAGGCAGAGAAATAAGCAGATCGAAAGTTCAGAACAGGAAGTGGGGTTCACACAACAGTCTCTCTGTGAGACCAGAGTGAATAAAATAACGCAGAAAACCCATCTCCAGAAAGGCTATATCCCAGCACTGGAATGCTTTTTGTTTAGAATAGTAGTAAAACCCGACAAGGGTAAAATAAACGATGATGGAAACCGAGATGCAGAGAGTTCTTTGGCCTTTTCTGATGAGGATGAGGCATGAGATGAGAAAATGAAGTGGCATCAATTGCAAGGGGGAAAAAAAAAACACAGAAAGAGCCAAGTAAGTTGCTTCTTTGGTCTACTGGGAAGAATTATCTGTCTGTGGGACAGAGGTTACCTTCTGAGAATACTGCTCACATGAACACTAAGGGTGAAGATGAGCATTGCCCTCTTCACGGAACAATCAAAGTGGACACAGTCTTGCAGAGGAATCTGGGAATCCTGCAGTAACACTCCTGACAGTGTGTGAGGAAGAAAAACGAAGAGAACTCTTCTTACGTTAGCATGGTGCGCATATCGACACCCAAACATGAGGCCTCTTGGCCTCCTTGTGTCCTGGTGCTGGGAACAGAGACACCTTGGAACCCCTCCTGATGAACCTGAAAAGCAACCTGGAAGAAATGGCATTCAATATCACCAGGTACACAGACATCTGTCACTACCTCTTTGGAACTGTGGGAGCCTTGCAAGCTCTTCCTCTTTGTCTTAACAGTTCTAGTGATTTTCTAAGTTCCAGGCCCTCTGTGTGACAGGCAAAAGAGTCCCATGGTACAGGGCCAACCCAAGCATCACTACAGAAATTCCACTGGTGCTCATTGCAAAACTCTTCTGAGTGACTTGTCTGACCTTGATGTCAAAATGCATTTAGAGTTGTTCAGAGTCATCTTTATTGATTTTTGTGGAGTTTGTGAATTTTAGCAGATATTTTTAGACTTATTTGTACTTCAAAACTTGAGGAGGGACCATGCATGGTTTAGCAGGCAAAGGTGCTTTATGCCAAGCCTGATAACTTGAGGAGCTTGATCTCTAGCACCCACATAGTGGAAAGAGAGAGCTGACTGCCACATGGTTTCCTCTGACCTCCACCTGTGTGTGGTATGCTCACTCACTTACGCTGCTCCCTACTACAAATAAATAAATTAATAAAAAATGTAGGGCCAGTGAGATGGCCCCATGGATAAAGGTGCTTGCTTGCACCTTAAACTCAATCTCTGAAATCCACATGGTAGAAAGAGAGCTGATCTACCAACTTGTTCTGTGACCAACCTATGAGTGCACACATGCGTACACACACACACAGTGGTGGTGTGAATGAGAATGAACTCCATTAGCTCATATATTTGAACGCTGGTCCAAGTTGGTGGGAATGTTTGGAAAGGAATCGGAGGTGTGGCCTTGTTGCTGGAAGTGTGGCCTTATTGGAGGAGGTGTGTCACTGAGGGTGGGCTTTGAGGTTTCAAAAGTCCACTTCAGCTAGCTCTCTCTCACTTTCTGCTTGTGGATTCGTTTTAAGCTCTCAGCTATTGCTCCAGCACCATGCCTGCCTG
>JAQHUG010000005.1:3828546-3858993 GCA_028555095.1 Dicrostonyx torquatus
TGCAGACATACACACAGACAGAATATTGTATACATAATAAATAAATATTAAAAAAATAAAAGCAACCAAAACACATCTGGGTGGTGGTGGCACACGCTTCTGATCCTAGCACTCAAGAGGCAAAGGCAGGCAGATCTCTGTGAGATCTACAAGAGCTAGTTCCAGGACAGGCTCCAAAGCTACAGAGAAACCCTGTCTCAACACCCCCCAAAGTAATCAAAACACACACACACAAAACATCAACAACAACAACCAATCAATAAAGGGTAAAATAACTTAAATAAATGTAATGTGGTGTTTTTGTTTGTTTGATTGATTGTTTTTCTGAGGCAGGATTTCTTTTTTTGAGACAGAAGTTCTGGCTTGCCTCAAACTCATAGAGATCTGTCTGCCTCTGCTTCCCAAGTGTTGGGATTAAAGGCATGTGCCCCCTAGTGTAGTGCATTTTTTAATTAAAAAAGCAGTTAGACATTTTAAAAAAGATTTATTTATTTGTTTATTATGTATACAGTATTTTCCATGCATGTATGCCTGCAGACCAGAAGAGGGCACCAGATCCCAAACAGATGGTTGTGGGCTACAATTTGGGTGCTGGGAATTGAACTCAGGACATTTGGAAGAACAACCCGTGCTCTTAACCTCTGAGTCATCTCTCCAGCCCCAGCAGTTAAACATTTTTAAAAATAAACTTGATGCGTCTTTACAAAAAGATTTCTTTATATCTTACGTGTGTGAGTGCTTTGTCTGCGTGTTCGCCTGTGTACCAGAGCATGCAGTATCTGTGGAAGCCAGAAGAGGGCGTTGGATCCCTTGGTACTGGAGTTACAGATGGTTGTTAGCTATGTGGGTGCTGGGAATCAAACCTTAGTCCTCTGCAAGAACATCAAGTGCTCTTAACTGTTGAGCCATCACCCTAGTCCCCTAAGCCACCTCCGTTGCCACACTGCTCACAGGCCTGCAGACAATCCTTTCTTGCCCTCATCAAGGCACATACCCTCCTTTAGATGATGGCTCAGTCACCCATCCAGACACATATTTTGGTCCTGGTCAGGTTTTACCTGCCTCCTCCTACTGGCTTGTGCACCATCATATAGACCCTTGATTCTAGGACATGCTGCCCTGTCCCCAATGTCCTTATTTACAAACTGCGACAAAGGCAAATTGACAAAGGACAAGGAAGGGGGGGGTGGTTATCACAGAGCAGTGGTTCTCAACCCTCCTAACGCTGCAATCCTTATGCTGTGGCGACCCAGCCATGGAATTATTTAACTGCTACTTTATCACTGTAATTTTGCCGCTGTCATGAGTCTTAATGTAAATATCTGACATACAGCATATCTGATATGCAACCCCAAAAGGGTTGTGATCCACGCAAGTTGGGAACTGCTGTCATGCAGGGACTGGAATACCAAGTAGCTCAAGCTTTCTAAACAAAAGCAAAACCAAAAAGCCCCATAGCATGATACTTACTGGCCAAAGTGTAAATACAAATAACATAAAAAAAGAAAGAAAAATATCAGAACAGTGCTGGGATTCAAGAGCCCCAGCTTGTCAACCCCACTTAGCTGCTTCCTAAAGACAAGCTGACCTTGGCAAAGAGCCAGATTCCCAGCAGACTTGTTTTAAATGTCCCCCCCCAAGCTCTGCCTCCAGGAACTGTAGAAGGTGCCATCAGGCCTGGAAGCCACCCTGTGCCAGGGAAGGGCTCTGATGCAGCCAAGACCATGCCTACCCCTGGAGAGAGCAGCAACTCCCTTGGTCCATCAAATAGAGATCCGTAGCATTGTCCCTGCCTGGGCCTTCTCCAGAGCTGCCTGACATGAACCTGAAGGCTCTGGCAGCATCTATTTCCTGTCTTTGGGGAATGTTTGTCCTGGGAACCCATGGGAACCCAGTCACCACACTGTGAAAGCTGAGCAGCCACACATGGAGACGCCACACAGAGCTGAGGTTCCTGCTGACAGCTGCATTAATTACCCCATGTGAGTGACAGAGGCCCTCAGCCCAAGCTGTGAGCCAGCCTAGCCTATCTGGCTTTGGAACAGAGTTGAACTGACCCCACAGATACTGCAGATCTGTAAGCATAGTAAATGATTCTTACTGTTGCAGTTCACTGGGACCAACTATGCTACATGGCAATAGGTAAGTGGGCTATTGTCTTTCTGTCTTTCAATATTCTAGACATAGCACCTCTTCATCGTCTCTGCCACCTCTGCCAAATGGCACATATTAACATCTTGGTGGGCATCCTCCCAATTATTTTTATGGTTACAGCCTCAGGCAGTAGTCTGAGAGCCTGGCTGTGGTGGTTAATTTCCCCACTCCACACACACCAAACAGGGTCTCTCAGTGTAGCCCTGGTTCTCCTGGAACTCACTCTGTAGACCAGACTGATCTCAAACTCAGAGATCCTCCTTCCTCTGCTGAGTGCTGGAATTAAAGGTGTGTGCAGTCACACTCAGTTTTGGAGGTTAATTTTGATTGTCTGTTAAGCTTGATTAAAAAGCATCTAGGCCCAGGACATTAGTGAACTATATCTTTGGGTGTGATTGTGAAGTCATTGCCACAGAGGCTTGACTGTGAGGGAAAGACTGACTGACTATGGGTAGCACCATTCTGTGGGTTAGCCTAGAGTCACAGATTGAACAAAAAGGGAAAATAAAGCCAGCTGAGTACCCATGTATAGACAGAAGTTTCTGTCACATCCAGTCCCAAATAAACACACAGAGGCTTATATTAATTATAAACTGCTTGGCCTACTGCTCAGGCTTATTACTAACTAGCTCTTATGACTTAAATTTACCCATATTTCTTGTCTATGTTTAACCATGTGGCTTGGTACCTTTTCTCAGTAAGACATTCTCATCTTGCTTCCTTCGCATCTGACTGGTGACTGACTCTGCCTTTCCTCCTCCTAGAATTCTCCTAGTTTAGTTGCCCTATCTATACTTCCTGCCTGGCTATTAGCCAATCAGCATTTTATTAAACCAAAGGAGTGAGAAATCTTTACAGTGTACAAGAACATTATCCCACAGCACCCATGTTCTCCTTTCTCTGCTTCCGATCCATGAAAATGTGAGCCATGCCTTTCCAGATAGAAGCAAAGGACTGGACCTTCTGAAGTGTGAGCCCAAATGAACCAATCAGAAATGCAAATCTTCAGGTTGAACTTATATCTAAGTAACTGGAAATTTGGAGGGCAGGATCCACTCATCTTTAAATAAAAATAATGATTAAAGTGTGTATGTGTACATGTGGGTGTGCATATGTGCACCATCATGTAGAGATCAGAAGACAATTTAAGGGGGCTGACTTTCTCCCACCATGTAGGTTGCAGGGTCTATCAGTCCTCAGATTAGGGGCAAATGCCTTTACTTGCTGAGTCATGGTGTTAGTCCCTAACAGCCAGTTCTGATCCATGCATACAAATCTCACACCACTCTAAGGCCGGCTCAGATCCTAGGCTTTCTCCTCCCAGCCCAGCTCTTACTCCTTTCTGGCAGAAGCTTGCACTGGTGTGGACTGAGGTCTGTACTCAAGGTCACGGATGAGACCTGTTCCCAGCAGACCCCGGCACAGAGGGTACAGCTTAAAAGAAAATGGTGCCAGGACTGGAATCCAGGCTGCTCAGCTCTACCCACCCATTTGGTGCCCATTATTGTATGCCAGGACCTAGCGTTGTGCCCCAAGTACCATGGTGTGGTTATAGGTGTGGCTTGTCAATGGAGGATTGTCAGTCTCCAGCCGATCATTCCACCCTGCTCCTTCTGTGAGAGGAGAACATGGAGGTTGCAGAGCTTAGCTTCTAGTCTCTCTGCTTAGCTTCTAATTTCTCTCTTCCCAGTTGGTCCCCTCCCTGCCCAGGCAGAGCTTTCACCTGACATCAATTGAGCAGTGAGCCAGGCCTCATTCTCTGGAACCTCGCATGCAGGCTCTGAGTCATGTATTGACCTCCTGATCTGCAAATCTGCAAAGCAGGGGGGAGGGGTGTGTGAGGCTCCATGGCTTCAGTAACTTGGAACAGTTACTGAACAGGGAAGGACTTAAACACAGGGTGGACAACTGTGGCCCTGGGCCTCACCAAGGATGTTCCAGGTGAGTGTGTTCTTGGCAGGAGACAAGGAGGACATAGTGGATGGGGGCATTACAAAGTAGAGAGCCTCAGGGTACCAAACCCTCCAAATGCTCAGGACAAATCAGGGGTGTGGCTTTTAATACAAAAGTCTGCCAGTTTCTAAACAAAAGCAAATGGCTACTCTTCTGTTTCGTTGAGGCAGGCTCTCTTATAGCTCAGGCTGGTCTCAAACTCCTTCAATCCTTGAGACTGGTCTTGAATTCCTGATCCCCCTGCTTCTACCACCCAGATGCTAGGATTGCAGGCATGTGCTACCCCATTCAGTGATCACTGCTTTAAAAATCTCAGCTGCTTCTAGAGCCAAATAAATGTCACTGGATGATATCAAAAGCACAAACTGAAGGTGTAAATGGAACCAGGGTGTGTGTATTTTTTTGGGGGTGTGCTATGGAAGTGTTGCTACCTCTGTCACCTGTACAACAGGCTGCTTCAAAGTCAGCTTTCCCTCATTAGGTCCCAATAAGAGCAGACCCCAAATATTGACTCTGACTTTCAATTCTCTGAGTCCCACCCGCTGCCTGAGGACAGGTTTTTTTTGTCACAGCTGTGCAGAGTGGTGAGCACTTACCTTCTAAGAGAAGGATTCTGGTCAACCCCATCCCATCCCACCCCACAAGCTCCTCCACCCACCTGGCTGCCCAGGTGGGACTGGGCTCTCTGATGGGTTAAAAGCAAGGCCCTGTGAGCTTTTTAGTTGCTGGTGGAGCCTTGCCATGGCGACCTCCGACGCTGTGAGTCTACCTACCTGCTTATCCCAGAATCATTGGATAGCTGGGGTAAAAAAAAAAAATAGGGAAAGGGGTTGGTCAGCCATAACTGGGGCTTACAGATCAAAAAAAACAAAACAAAACAAAACAAAAAAAACCAAAAACAAAAAAAAAAACAATTTTTCAGGATAAGGTTTCTCCATGTAGCCCTGGCTGTCCTGGAACTCACTCTGCAGACCAGGCTGGCCTCAAACTCACAGAGATCCGCCTGCCCCTGCCTCCTGAGTGCTGGGATTAAAAGGGTGCGGCACTAGCTCCCCAGCTCTGGCTCATTGCCACTCTTTTCTCTGGTCAGACAATCAATGCTGATGGTGAAGAGCACAAGTGGAAAGAGGAGGTGGAGAAAGAAAAGCCATCTGAAGCAGCGGTGGAGGTCCTCCCAGAAGACACCGGAGACCCTCCTGGACTCCTGACTCCGAGGAGGAAGGCCCACAGAGAGCAGCACCCCCTGCATTATAGGTAGGGAGGCCACAGAGACACAGTCCTGTGTGAGGCCAGCGTCTGTATCACTTGAGCTGCCCGAGACCCTTGGATCCTGTCTCCCACGCAGTGGGTTTTTTCAAAAAAATTTTTTATTATTTATGTATATGAGTGCTTTGTCTTCCTGCAGGTCTGCACACCAGAAGAGACATCAGATTCCATTAGAGATGGTTGTGAGCCACCATGTGGGTGCTGGGAATTGAACTCAGGATCCTTCCAACCTACCAACCAGTACTCTTAACTACTGAGCCACCTCTCCAGCCCTTGGTGGATTTTTTTAAATACCCTCTCACCCAGCCTGCAGGGATAACTGATTTCCCATACATTTGGGGACTATGTCCCAAGTCTCACCCCCTTTTTTACAAGCTTGTTAAACCAGTCAGGTACTGCTGAGGTGACATGTGGGGTCTTGACTCTCCTCTCTCCTCATTCCCCAGATGGGTTCTGTGGTTCTTCAAGAATGACCGAAGTCGGCCCTGGCAGGAAAATCTGCAGCCAGTCACCAAGTTTAACACTGTGGAGGACTTCTGGGCGTGAGTGCCCTCAGGGGCTCTGATCTGGGAGTCAAAGGAATCATAGTCTGCCACCTTCTCAGGGGCTGTCAACATTTGCTGGGAGCTGGCGGTTGGTAGGTTCTAGACAGATCATGACCCGCCCCAGAGCTTCTCAAGGTTTAGGGAGAACCTCAGGCCAGGAAGAAGCAGGAGTGAACCCTGCTACTCTGTGACTTTGGGACCCTGACCAGGTTCCTTTCCGTGTGGAAAGCTGGCTCAGCCATAGTAAGGATTAGGCTGATGCTCTAGCATTTATGTGCCAGAGAAGAGAGTAGAGAAAGGCCACACAAACTCAAGAAGGAGGCCAAGCTAGAAAGCCCTACTGGTGTGGACTTCCTCAGGCTTTCTCAGTTGGGTCAGGTTCCCAGAGAAGGGATTCTAGGCAGCAGGGCCCTGGTGGTGTGTGTAGAGGTCCTGGAAAAAAAGAAGCAGGTGGTGGAAGTTAGGTCTGGTGAGAAGTTGGAAAGTCAGGCTCAGGTGCTGCAAAGCCTTGAACTCTGTGTGGGGTCTTTCCAGGACGTACAAACACATCAAGCTGGCCAGCAAGCTCTCTTCCGGCTGTGACTATGCTCTGTTCAAGGTAGGCTCTGCTCAGGGGACAGAGTCCAGGGTTTTCCCTTCATAGATGACTGGGGCGTAGGCAGCTACAGATGCTCGAGTCTGGAGGGAAGAGAGTCTTGAGGATGGAGCCCAGGCTTTTGGCCTGGCTTCTAAACTAGCATGAACATCAACATTGTGTGTGTGTGAGGGATGCGGTGGGGGCATTCCTTATGTTCAGTCCAGTCCCATCTTGGAGGCACTACCATCAGCATTTAGAAATTTCTCTGGGTGTCTTCTGCCCAGCAAGGTCTGGGGACCACATAGCCAAGCCTGGGATGTTTACCCTAGTCCACAGAAATTCTGACCCAGAGGGCACCCTGTTCAGTAAAGGTGACAAGCACACAGATAAGGTTGCAAAAGGTGGCAACAGTGAGGCTCAGCGGCTTGTGGGGTTTTGGAAGAGGCCTGTGTGGGAGGCTGGGTGATTGGTGGCAGCACCTGCTTGTGCAGACAACATGTAGGTAAGAGGCACAGGCCTAGCTAAGGCCTGGGTACAGAGCAGACAAGGCTGTATGCCAAGGGAGTTTGGTGCCCACTTCCCTTAAAACAAAAGGAGGCAGTTGATCTGCCATTCTCACAGGATGGCATCCAGCCCATGTGGGAAGACTACAGGAACAAGCGGGGTGGCCGCTGGCTGCTCAGTCTTGCTAAACAACAGCGCCACACAGAACTGGATCGTCTGTGGTTGGAGACAGTGAGTGGCGGAAAGGGTGCGGGTGTGGGCCTTCAGGAGGAAGTGGTCTCAAAGCTGGTAGGGTGGACCCTTACTATTCCCCCTCTGGGCCCAGTTGCTATGTCTGCTGGGGGAGAGTTTCGAGGAATTCAGCCAGGAGGTGTGTGGAGCCGTTGTCAACATCCGCACTAAAGGGGACAAGATTGCTGTGTGGACAAGCGAGGCAGAGAACCAAGCAGGAGTCATGCATATTGGGTAAGAGAGAGCCCTTTCTGCATGGGTTCTGGGGCCTGTGTGGCTGGTGGCTTGGCCTGCAAGGGAGACCTCTGGAACCCTCCGTACTAGGAGTGTAGACCCAAACCATTTTCACTAAAGAAGCCTTCATGGTCTTATCTATGAGTAGGACCTGAAAAACAGGTGAGGCTGTGGCTGGAACCAGGGTGGTAGCTGAACTAGCTTGGCCTAGATGATGTCTGCCATCTTTTCCCTCTTCCACTCCAGGCACGTATACAAAGAGCGTCTGGGCCTCTCTATGAAGACCATCATTGGGTACCAGGCCCATGCAGACACTGCTGCCAAGAGTAATTCTTTAGCCAAGAACAAGTTTGTGGTGTAAAGCAGACTTCAGTCACCGGTCCTGGGACACCCTCTTCTTGCTGTTTGGTGCACAGGGAAGTCTGCACTGTGGATCACAGGGCAGACAGCTTGGTTCTTTACCTGTCTCAGAATACACATATGCACCCCCACCCCTTAGATAAGTTCTCACTATGTTGCCCAGATTAGTCTCCTATTTATGGGCTTATCACATCCTCCTGCTCCAGCCTTAATAACCAGGGTTACAGGAGCTGAGCCCCCCATTGTGTCTGGGTTCATGAAAGATTCCTTCCCCATTTGTTAGGCCCAGGCCTGTGGCAGCTGGCCAATGCTTATAAACCACACTTGACCCCTAGCTCTCTGTGTGGCCATTTGGCAAAGGCAGGGTAAAGCCAAGTCCTGGATCAACCCTGTCAAATGAGGACAGGAGAATCCTGTGACCAACACTTCTCTGTGCCTGTCAGGAAAAGGACTGGGTGAGCTGAGGCAGGCTCTTCTGTCTTGGAAAAAGGCTCCAAGCCACTGATGTTAAAAGTAGTTCAGTTTTTTGGTGAACATTGTTTTGTAGTTTGGGTGCCCATCCTAAACCCTGACCTTTCCCTAGACCAGCCGCGACTTGGTCCTCGAATTGGCTACCTTTCCTATCCACTATATCCCAACTACTGGAGTAGGTTAGAAGGAAAACACTGGCATTTGTGAAGACAGGTAGGCTCTGGGGACTGAGAAAGCCTCCCAGTTCTCTCAAGACAGGGTAAGAGTCCAGTGGGTTCTGTGTCTCCTGCCTGAGGGCAAGGCTGAAGTGGAGGAGTGGATAAACCAGACGTAACACCATGAAGAAATTATTGGTGGTGGTTGGGCCTCTCCATGGTTTTGTTAGAAGGGGTCTACTTGAGCCTAATGACACCTTTTGTATCTGTTCTCAATAAACTGGAATAAATGTGGAATCTAAATATTTAAGATCCAGGTTTCCCTAATCCCGAATCTGGCCCATCCTGCTTCAACAGGACTCCAGTGAGTCCCAGGTACCAAGGAGACCAAAGAAAGCCCAAGTTGGTGTGGGAAGGAGCTATGATAGGCAGACAAAACAGAACAGGCATGGCAGGCACTCCAGCCTCAGGGGCGCCATCCACTGTGTAGATGCTTGGCGGTATTCACCGCTCATCCCTGGAGATGGACTCCACTGGTTCTGAGCCTTCGACTGGAGGCCCAGGGTCTTCTCACTTGGGTCACCAGGGCTGCCGGTTGGCTCATCTCGAGCCTCTGGAGAAATGAGGCCATTGCTGCGATGGCAGGTGGGAGGGGAGATGGAGAGTGGGGGCTCCTCAGAGGTGGGGTTGGTCTGGCTGGAGGTGTAGCCAGAGCTTGGCCCAGAAATGGGGTCTTGGGGAGGAGTGAGGCCGGCTGGATGGAGTGGGGGGCGGTGAAAGAAGTATGGAGCGCAAGGTTCAGAACTGAAGCTGACTAGGGTGGAACTCCAGAAGGACCGAGGCCGGTTGGGGGCGGAGTCTGAGCAGGTCAGTGGCGGAACCCGGTTTAGAGGCGTGGGATCAGTGGCTGGCTAGGGGCAGTCTTGGGCGGGGCGTGGGCGGAGCTTCGGGAGGACGGCGGCTGGGAATGGACAGAGCCAGGGATCACTTAAGCTCGGCTGGGGGCGGAGTCGTAAGCATGGGCGGGGCTCCGGGAGGACAGAAGCTGGCAGGAACAGGGGCGTGGGCGGAGCTCCATGAAGTCTGAGCCCCGCTGGGGAGGGGCGTGGGCTGACTCCATGGGCGGGGCCGGGACGCTGTAGGGAGGCGGGGTCGGATGAGGGCACTGCACTCCGGGTGTGGCGGTCTCAGCGCGGGGGGCGGCGCCAAGGCGGGCGGGGCAGCCGGCTCGCTGTGTGGCCTTGGCCATGAAGCCTCAGCCGCCGGGCTAGGCCCGGTGCGGCTCCAGGCCTGGGCGGCCCGCACAGGGCTGAGCCCGGCTCCGGTTCTCGGGGCGGCGGGTGACCACTCACCATGCCCGGCAAACACCAGCATTTCCAGGACCCTGAAGTCGGCTGCTGCGGGAAATACTTCCTGTTTGGCTTCAACATTGTCTTCTGGGTGAGCGCGGGGTCCGCTTCGCGCCCTGCGCTGGGGAGGGGGACGAGGCAGCCTCAGTTTCTGAGGGGAAATCCTCCTCAGGAGCTTGCGACCGGGGGCTGTCCCCGACCCCTTCCACCCCGATTTTCAGTTCCCAAGAACTACTCTCGGGGAGCTACTGGGATTACTGAGGGGCGGGACCCAGTCCCAACAGAGGGGGGGGGGCTTGGGAGTCTGGCGTTGCAGCCCCAAGTTTGGGCGAAAAAGGGGGCGGTGTTTGCCGGAAGACTGCAGGGGCGCGGTAGTGGCGGGATGAGTCCCGCCCCGCCTCCTGGCCACTCCAGCTACCGGCAGGGTGTGTGAGGTTCCTGAGGTTGGGTCCTGTCCCCAGTCTACCTCCACGGACTAGAAGCTTGTGAACTAGGAGGGCAGGAAGTGACAAAAGCCAAGGCCTCTGGGACTGCAGAGAGAAGGAGCTCTGGTTGAGAGCAGGGAGCTGTCCCTTGGGAACAGAATTCAGCATTCCATTGCTGAGGGAACAGAGGCTTCCCTCCCGGGTGGCATCTGTATCCGGTCCCTGCCAAGTCATCTTTCTTTTCTTCCTCCCCCTCCTATTGCCAAAGCGGGCTCTGCATATTCTCCTTCTCGCCAGGCCTTTCCGACTTGTTTCCAGCAGGATTCAAGTACTCTTCTCCACTCACGTGCTGCTGGTTTTGCCCTGTGGTGGGTGCCTTGGATCATAGCAGCACTGTCCTGGAAGTCAGAGGGCCTGAGTGTAACACGCCTTGTCCAGAGGCGTTTGGGCAAGCCACCTTTACTCTCCGGGCCTCCGCTTTCCAACCTGGGAGTGAGTGGCATTGGAGTTTGTCCTTCTTGGTTGTTAAATTAAATAATGTTTTTGTTGTTGAGACATCAACAACAAAAGCCCATCCTGGCCCGGAATTTGCGGCAGTTTTCCCGTGTGAGCTTTCTGAGTGCTGGGATTTACAGTGTGAGGCATCACAGCAAGTGCATGTTGAAGGAGTTCTAATGAGGCACAGTCTCCCAGCTACCTTATTATTATCTGTAGTTTACAGATGGGGGCTGAATGACTAGATGCCAAGAGGTTAAGTCATTTGCCTATCAGTGGTTGGAGAGGCAGAGGCGCAACCCTGAGCGTGTTCCTGTTGGCTGGCAAATATGATAGTCCTGGCTTTGTTCTGAGGTCTGGGCAGGGGAGTGGAGGCGGGCAGAACATTGAGGTCCAGTGCTTGGGCAGCATGGAGCAGTTGGTGCTTCAGAGCAGAACTGGGTCAGATCTAGCTGACTGTGGGTATATGGAAGGGTGACAGAGGACCTGGAAATGGGGAGGGGTCTGGGCCCTTGAATTCCTGATGTTCCGTTCCGCCTTCCAAGTGTGGGGATTATAGGTCTATACCACTCTTCTGGCTCTACCTATGCCATCTGGACACCAGCTACAGGTTCTTCATCTGGGCAGCCTGTGTTCCCTTCATTACCTCAATCTTTCTCATCATCTTGCTTCAGTTCCTGGCTTGACGAGCTATGCATGTCAAGGCCAAGCACCCTCTCATTCCTGACACACAGTCTTTGAGGAGGACACACCATTAAAGTAGAGTGAGACTATCAACTCTCCACCTCCGTCCACCCTGTCCTTCCCTGGTCCTGGGCTCTATCCACCGCTGGATTCTCCCTGGAAATGCCTTTCCTGTGCTGTTTCTGGGGACGTGCAACCAACATCACTTCTCCGGCCCCTTCCCATCTGATCTCTCTCATCTTTGGACAAGAGACCAGCTAACGTTTTGTTTTCCCCAAGCATCTCCTTGTTCAAACCAATAATCCCATTCCTCCTCTTGCTCCTTTTCTAACTTTCCCAGTCTCCTGCTTGATTTCCCGCTGCCCCTTCACACCGGGGTTCCAGCTTTAGCCTCCTGTTTTCCTTCCTCTCCACAGTCATTTCAGCTTGTTGGGACACTGGCATCTCCCTGGCTCCAGATCCTCACATTGCCCCTCCTGTATCAGACACCTCAGGGTCCCAGGCAGTTGTTAGCCCTGTGAGCACACCCATGTGGCTGATCCCTATAGAGAGGAAATGTTGAACAAATAAACAGATATCAGGTGGCTGGAGAGGATGATGGGCTTCAACTTGGGTTTGAGTGGCAAGGAGGCATGAGACAGAGAGAAGGGTTCTGGATAGGGCACCCAGAAAAGGCTAAGATCCTGTGGTCATCTTCAGCTACATCGTGAATTGGAGGCCAATCTTGACTACGTTTAGACCCTTTCTTAAAAACATCAAACCAAAATAAAGGCACAAGTATACCTGAGACCAGATGCTTTCTGAGCCAGGGGGACCTCTCAGCGGGATTCTGCTCTATGTGGAGAGAGTCCAGGAAGGGGCTGATGTCCTGTCTGAGGCTTGGGGTGGCTTCAGTTCTCTAACTAGGCTATGGGAAAGACTCCCTGACCGGTATCCTAGGTAGATGCACCACCAAGTCCCATTCACTGCCTGGGCACATCTTCCCCAGTTTCCTGATGCTCTTCAAGGAGGGGGTGTAAGGGAGAGTCAGTCCTGGTCCTGGTGTCCAGTTCTGACCTCTTGCTGCTTTTGCAGGTGCTGGGAGCCCTGTTCCTGGCCATCGGCCTCTGGGCCTGGGGCGAGAAGGTAAGAGAGTGGGGCCTAGGGGCAAGCTGAGAGGGTGGTCACTCCCTCACTGGTCCACTCCCCTGTTGCAGGGCGTTCTCTCCAACATCTCAGCGCTGACAGATCTAGGTGGCCTTGACCCCGTGTGGCTGTTTGTGGTGGTTGGGGGTGTCATGTCGGTGTTGGGCTTCGCTGGCTGTATTGGGGCCCTCCGGGAAAACACCTTCCTGCTTCAGTTTGTAAGTGTCTCTCCAC
The DNA here is from genome assembly GCA_028555095.1 of Dicrostonyx torquatus. NCBI lineage: Eukaryota > Metazoa > Chordata > Mammalia > Rodentia > Cricetidae > Dicrostonyx > Dicrostonyx torquatus. The sequence continues at coordinate 3,841,309 of JAQHUG010000005.1, forward strand.
CCCAGCTAACACTGGAGACCCCTGACCTCTTTCCATTCAGTTCTTGCCTAGACATGGTAGCCAGACAAGGCACAGGGAAACTACACTGTCTTTTGTCAACACAAAACAGTATTAAAGGGCAGGGAGCAGGATCGGTGATAGATCACTTGCCTAGCACACATAGGATTCTGGGTTCCATGCTGCAGGACTTGGAGGAGGCAGCACCCAAATAATAGTGGGTGGAGACTGGAGACCCCGGCTCCCTTGGGTCTAGCAGAGTGAGTGTGAGCTCTTTGCCTGTGGAGCCCTCAGAGCCCTGCCTCTCCAATGCCTACCATCTGTATGCCCCCAAACCAGTTCTCTGTGTTCCTCGGCCTCATCTTCTTCCTGGAGCTGGCGACAGGGATCCTGGCCTTTGTCTTCAAGGACTGGATTCGAGACCAACTCAATCTCTTCATCAACAGCAATGTCAAAGCTTACCGGGATGATATTGACCTTCAGAACCTTATCGACTTTGCTCAGGAATACGTGAGTATGATATCTATCATGGGTCCTGTGCAAGCAATCCCTGATGGGCACATGAGAGAGGGAGCAAATTCTCTGCATGCATGGACAACTTCCTCAGCTACCCAGGCAAGCAGATGCCAGGGAAGGAACCTAGGACAGCCCTTGTCCCAGGAGAAGCCAACTCCTGTTTAATCCCCAGGCTCCCTTGTGCTTAGCCCTGCGGCCAGAGGAGGAAGTGGAACATACAGTGCAAGTCTCTTTCTTCCCAGTCTGAGCCCAGACACTCTACAGAGGCTGTGTTGCTGATGCCCAATTACTGAGCCTCAGAGTTTGCACGATATACAGCTGCCAGCCCCCTTTCACTTCCAGTGTAGCCACTTAGGTTTGGTGACAGACACTCTGAGAAATGCATTGCTGGATGGTTTTGTCCTTGTGCAGACATCAGAGCAAAATCTAGCAACATAATTGCTTAGTTTCTTTTTTCAGTTTTATTTATTTTTGTTTTTATGTACATATATGTATATGCACCATGTGTGTGCCTTATACCTGTAGAGGCTGGGAGATAGCGTTGGATCCTTGGAACTAGAGTTATAGACAGTTGTGAGTCACCACATTGGTGCTGGGAATTGAACCTGGGTCCTCAGGAAGAGCAGCCAGTGCTCTAACCACTAATCTATCTCTCCAGCCGGAGCATAGCTGGTTATGTTCATCCAGTGCTGTGCACTGTCTATAATGACGAGTTCTGTACATCCCAGTCCTCACAGTTCCTTAGGGTGCACCCTGTCACACCCGGTCACCTTTATCAAGATTTGGTTCTGGGACTCAGCAGTACCTTGGAGCTGCCCAAGGACAGAAGCAGTCATGTAGCCCGAAGTTCCCGTGTTCTTTCTTTCTCTATTCAATATGGAACTGGGACAGGCCCTGAGCCAGGTGCGGGGAGATTCAGGGTTTTTAAAATGTGCAGCCTGTTCTCTTCGTGATGGCAATGTGGTGGGGGAGGTGATGGTGAACATACAAAACAGGACTTATGGGGGCAGGGCAGGGAAGAGGGGAGAGAGAATATACTGTGGCAAGAGCTGAAACGGAGAAAGTAGAATGAGGACGTCCCTGAATGGTGACCTCACTGCCTCCCTGAAGAGGGGAAGGAATCAGGAATCGGTGGGTGGTGTGAAGGACAAGACTGTTCCCCAGCAGGGACAGCAGGCACTTAGCAGGTGATGGGACAGGTGCTGGCTCAGTTGTGTCTGAGAGCTGCACACACAGCCACATGGCAGGTGTCATGCCCCCGGCTCTGCTCACATAGCCTGTGTCTGTCACTAGAGCCATCTCTTGCTCATCCTGGAGCTTCCCCAGCCATCACAGCTAGCTTTTCAGCAGCTGGAACCGTTCACTTAGGTCTGCACTGTTATGCATTGCAGGCCTGTAGTGGTGGCCATGGCCACATCTGGGAAGGTTAGCAAGGATATCCTGGGGAGGGAACTGTGTCTCCAGCATGATGCCAGCAGGCGTTTGTGGAGTGGGTTGGGGTGGAAAAGCTGGCTGGGTTCTCCTGTCCCTGCAGTGAAGGTTTTGCAAAATCTCTGAGGCAACTGTGGAGAGATCCAGTGTGTAGACACGAGGGTCTATAGTGCCTCCCAGTGTAGACACGAGGGTCTGTAGTGCCTCCCAGTGTAGACACGAGGGTCTGTAGTGCCTCCCAGTGTAGACACCAGGGTCTGTAGTGCCTCCCAGTGTAGACACCAGGGTCTGTAGTGCCTCCCAGTGTAGACACGACGGTCTGTAGTGCCTTTGTCCCCTCAGAGAAGTCCGCGAGGAAGCCACAGCCTTCAAGCTGTGTCCCACCTTTCAGAGTCACCTATGCACTCTGAGTCTTATGGACTCAGGTCTGTCTGCTTTGGGGATTGGAGGAGATGCCCCTGCCAGAGAGCCAGCTCTGTCCTTTGGGTTTGCCCCAGATGGGAAGGGTATCTGGGGTTAGGCCTGGTCACCAGCTGTGTGCCCCTGTGTTCCTAGTGGTCTTGCTGTGGTCACCAGCTGTGTGCCCCTGTGTTCCTAGTGGTCTTGCTGTGGTGCCCGAGGACCCAATGACTGGAACCTCAATATCTACTTCAACTGCACTGACTCGAACCCAAGCCGTGAGCGCTGTGGGGTGCCCTTCTCCTGCTGTGTTAGGGACCCTGCGGTGAGTGGGGCCCTGGGAGGAGGCAGGCTCCCTAAGCCATGGGAGGTGTGTGTCAGTGTGCACTGGTGTCCACGAGAGTTGAGAAGTCTGGAGTTTTGCTGCAGATGAGTGGGCACAGCAAGACCCAAGCTTGTGTTTGCTTTTCTGTGGAGGAGGAGTGTTGTAGTTCAGGACCCAGGGAGACCATGGGAGTTCCCTTAGCATATTACTAATGGTCCATCTCCCCCTCAGGAAGATGTCCTCAATACCCAGTGTGGCTATGACATCCGACTCAAACTGGTGAGAGAGGCGGGGACAGAGTTGAGGGTACCTGGGATATGTGGGTGGCATGGGGGCCTGTCATAAGCTCCCTTGGTAGATCTTAGGGCTTCTATGGGGTGGAACTGGCCCCAGATGGGTCTGAGGTCTTGGATGCTCATCCATCTCTGTGGAGCACCTGCTGTGGTTGGCATTGCTCTAGACCTTGGTGACCCAGTGCTTATGTGTGGTGTCTGTACTCAAGGAAAGGAGGGAGAAAGACAGTAAACGTGTAGACACGTCAACATGGGCAGACATGAGAACTTGGGAGGCTGATAGGAAGGTCTGTGTGCTCAGGGAAAGCCTCTTCAGACCAGAGGTAGGCTAAGATCCTAGGAGAAGGAGCCACCTGTGCAAAGGCCCTTTGGCAGAGTTCCAGGAAACAGACATTGTCAAGGAGGACAGTGGGGTGGGGGTGGGCTTGGGAAGAGGGATAGACCAGAGCCGAGGCTCACAGGGGCAGGCAGGCTGAGCCTGGTCCTGTGTTTCCTCAGGAGCTTGAGCAGCAGGGCTCCATCTACACCAAAGGCTGTGTGGGCCAGTTTGAGAAGTGGCTACAGGACAACTTGATTGTGGTGGCCGGGGTCTTGGTGGGCATCGCCCTCCTCCAGGTACAACCTTGGCTTGCTAACCCTCCTCTCACCCGAAGCCTTCTGCTCTCCCTTAACCTGCTGTTTGTCTTACAGATATTTGGCATCTGCTTGGCCCAGAACCTCGTGAGTGACATCAAGGCAGTGAAGGCCAACTGGTGAGGCTGCCAGGGGTGATGGCCATACGCCCAGTCTAATGGGCCTCTGGCGGGGCCCGCTAGGATGTTCAGCTTCGCTCACAATGGCAAGCCTGCGGGGTGTCTGTTATGATCTGAGTCCCGAGGCTTTGTGAGCAGGTGCGCGTTGCCCTCTGGGGGAGCCACCGGGCTGTTTGCCACAGAGCTGTGTGTGTGGGGTGTGTACGTGTGTGTGTGCGTGCACACTCAGAAGTGCACCTGGAGTCACCACCCCACTGCTGTGAGGCCATGGTCTTTCCAGGGCTCTATGGGAAGATGTAGCCAGGTGGGTAGGGAACTCACACTGGTCTTCTGTGTGATGTATCTGTGTGTGGTTGTGGGATGGGCTTAGGAGCCTGCTGTTTCCAGCCTCTCCTTACTCACCATGATCTTGAGCCTGCCAGGCGCATGCCTTGGCTTCAGTGTCCAGGCCTCTTAAAGGAGTCCAAGAATTTTCTCTCTTCCTTGCCTCTCAGGATCACCCATGGTGATGGCTACAAACTACTCAATAAACAGCTCTTGGAAAAACAGTGGCTTATCCTCACCATCTCCGAAGGGGCTGTGGGCAGCACAGCCTCAGAGCTCTCCAGGGAGGGCCCTGGCCTGAACCCAACCGCCTAACCAGGTCTCCTAGGTCCGGGTGACTTATGCACCCAAGATAGCCTTTTCAGTGGGTGTGTTGCCTTAAAGACCGCATCCCCTGCTTCTCCTGAAGAATGGCTGTGTGGTCACACCAGCTTCTCAGTGTCCGTGCCATCTGCAGCCAGGACATAGAGACAGACACCTCACCTGGGGTACCTGACCCCAGCACCCGAGAGTTCACCTTTCCAACCTCTGTGGGTTTTCCTGACAAACACCTCAGGGCTTCTCTTTCAGCCTCAAGAAAAGCATAAAGATCTGAAGAACGGGGTGCTGGAGATCACCCCTAAGAGGGTGTAGCCTGGTGGACTGAGGTGGGTGTCAGAATGTCCAGGAGAGTGGCTGAGTTGTGGGACCAAGGGCAAGAGGGAGTGCCTGGAAGCCCAGGACTGTGTCTGTGAGGGTGACCCTCTCCATGGCCTGCAGTGGTGCCTTGAGGCCACCAGAGGGCAGCTCAACACCACAGTCTCTGCAGCTGGCTTTCCTTTACACCCTCATCTCAGTACCTGCCCGGCTTACTTTGGGTGGCTTGCAAATTTCTAAAGAGCAAACCAGCTCAGCCTTAGGCAGTCTAAGCCTAAAGAGATAGCACGTGTGAAATGACCCTTCTCTGCCTTTTCTCTGTGCGGACGAAAGGAGAGATGGGCTGGTTCAAAGGTCACAGCTCTGGTGCCCGAGTCAAAAGGAGTGGGATCTGCTTTGCCTTGACCTTGATAAGTACTGGAGATCAGACAGAGAAACACAGCTTCTGTGACAATGAGCTATCTATGTGCAAGCCAGGTGATGATGACGACCTGCTCTGGAGTACAGAGGGGTGTGGTGGGAACTGCGTCGAAACAGGCCCTCACCCACAGGAGCCGACTGCTGCTCAGTTGTAGCTAACTGCTGTGGTGTGGGAATGCGGAACTAACAGCAGAAATCTCCAGAGAAGCCAGACATCTGTAGGCTCATGTAAGAAAGCCAGATTTTAGCTCAGACCTGCAGGCAACACCAAGATCCTGGGGCCCAGCTTCAGCTCCTGTGTTGGCATCACTCATGACGACTGAGCCATGTGGCGGCACTGGGAGCTTCAGCCATGTAGGCTGACCAGGCGGTGTGCACCTGGTAGCTTTGACCCCTGGCATAGGCTGCACAGAGCTCTTTGTGGCCCTGGGTGTGGTGGTATGAACACTGCAATAAATACAGCTCAAAAAGCATTGTTTTTCTCATTTCAGATGGTTTCATTTCTCCCTCAAAGCTCGCATCACCCTTGTGAGTTGCAATTTCTTTTTCTGATGAGGAAGCAGACTCAGAAAGGGGAGGGAGGCTGCCTAGAGCATAGGAGGCACAGATCCTCCCGCCCCCTTGTGCTGAAGTTTGGCATTGCATGTGTCTTCTTAGCTACCAATGAAGGGTGTAAAGTTATCTTTATTCCCCAAAGGTGACATCCAAATCTACTTAGGTACTAGTGACACAGGAGGGAGAAAGGCAAAGTCCCTGCCCGGCGCTGCCTCCTCATGGGGGGACAGATGGTGAGGAGGCAAACATTTTGTTGGTAATATGTGCTATGAGGATGAGTGACAGCTGGGGAGCCTGGGTGGAGGCTCGGGAAGGGTGCCATCTCTGTGGAACAGTGGTCTAGGTTTTGGCAACAGCTTCTGTAAGGCTTGCAAGGCTGTGGTGGGGTTGGTGTGAGGGAGCCGGGCTGGCAGGAAAGGTGTGTAAAGGGAGGAGAGCATGGGCACAGGAAGTGGAGGTGCCAGGGTTTAGAACCCAAGTTGATGAGATGGTGTGGGAGTGGGGACCTGGGTCAGACCCGGAGTTTTCCAGAGCTCGTCCTGTTATAAGATCTCCAGGTCTCCACTTGTCTGCCTACCTATCCTTCCACGCATGCTCTCTCCACTGCTTATCACAAACTCTCCAGCCATCACCCACACAGGAGCCCCAGCCAGAGACTGGGGTTTCCGCAGCAGAGGCAGGCAGGGAGCAGTCACTGGCAGTGCGAGGGTGCTCTGAGAAGCATGTGATTATCACTGAGTCAACTTCTTGCTCTGACAAGATGTCTCAGAAAAATCAAAGGAGGAGTGGTTTCTTTTGGCTTATAGTTTCAGAGGATCTGATCCATTCCGTGGGCCTGTGGTTAGGGTTAGGGTTAGTGCCAGGGAGGGCGTGGTGGAGAAACTGCTTGGCTCAGGGCAGTTAGAAAGCACAAGGGGAGGGGCCTGGGACAAGGCATAACTCCCAGGGACGTGTGCCAGGACCAGTCCCTCCGGCTCATCCCTCTTCTTATCGTCACATCTCTTCAAATGACGAAGCCACCAGTGGGTTAGTCCATCAGTGAAGCCAGAGTCCTTATGAACCTATCATTTCCCAAAGGTCTTGCCTCTAGACACTGCTGTTATAAGAACCAAGCCTTCAAATGCATGAGCCTTTGGGAAGGTATTTCAGATCCAAACCACAAACTGCTTCTCAGTGCACTTTGGGGTTGATTAGGGACCCACTTCCCATTCCCACGACAGTTCATGGAGCGGTTTCTGCACCAAGCAGTCCTCACCATCAGAGGGGCCTTTGCAGTTATGCCGAAAACATAAGGGAGTGGACAAGGCTTCCATCATGCATCCCTCTAGGTGGGTCCCGGGTTAGTAGGGAGCAAGGCTGCCTTCCAGCTCTGTCAGGATGGAGTACATACAAGTGCCAGGTGTGGTGTCCTCCAGAGCCCTAGGAAAGGGAGCTAGGATCTCAGGTTAGCCAGAGAACTCCCTCTGACTCCTGATTCCCCCAAGGGAGGATGTGAGTGGGGACCTGCGAGGGACAGAGCACAGGCTGACAAGTCCCTGCGTTTTTGGGATTGAAGGAAGGTGTCCTAGGAAAACGAAATCTTGTGTTCTTTGGTGACAGCCTCTCCAAGTGGCCACCAGAGAGCAGCAAACCACACAGCATATCCCATCAACTCTGGCCAAAAGCAAGTAACAAGCCATCCCTTTGAATAAGCCAGATAAGCCAGGTATGCCACTATCCCAGAGACACAGAGGCCTGCTGTACTGGTGCCAAGTTCAAGTCTTGCCACCCTCTTCATCATGTCCTCCTTGGAGTAGCTGACACCCCTCAGGGAACCTCTCCCTATGCTCAAGGAGACTGGCAGAATTGGAGAATATTATGGGGGTGGTGTGCGTGTCATTGCCCACATTCTGTAGGAGACCAAAGCAGCAGGTTCTGCATGCACCTCCATTAATTCAGGTAGGTTTGTTAAGCACCTACTGTGTGCTGGCAGTGTTCTCAGGACTGGGAATACAAAAGGGAAGTGGTCCCCTACATTCCCACATCCAGACCTAAGGGGCAGTGGGCTTTGTCTGCAAGGAACCAAATATTCTGAGCCAGTCACATAGTTACCTAGCCACTTAGTTCTGCCTCCATGGCAGAAAGCAGCCCGAGACAGGATGTAAACAAGTATCCATGGCTAGGGGCCAGGGACATGATCTGCGGATGCAGTAGCTGGGATGTGATCTAATTTTCAGCTGTCATAAATCTTTGCCTTCCTTTTGATTTCTCTAACATTAAAGCATGGAAAATTATCTTTAGCTCTGGAGCTGGGTTAAAAGAGGCTATAGGTTGGATCTGCCTCACAGGCTGGAGTTTTCTGTCCCCTTATCTGAGGACAGGAACAAAGCGTCACCACCAGGAACCAAACTGTGGGAGCCAGAGATGCAGCTGTGGGTGGGAGTGCGGAGGCTCCCCTCAGTGTCGAAGGCTGGAGTGTGGTTGGCAATGAAGCCTTTGCACAGCCTTGGGGTTCCTCCCCAGCACCAATAAAGAAATCAGAGTGGGCCTCACTGTGTAGGCAAGATGTAGTAAAGACTTTGGGTTTTAAGATATTTTTGATAGCACAGGTAAAACAGGTACTCATTTTAACTACAAACAAACAGATGAAACTAAAGTCTCTTTAGGTCCCCTCTGTCCTCCAACCCCCTGAGGCTGCAAGGTCATTCTTCAGCAATATCCACAGTGCTCATGTAAAGCGACAGTAGCAGCTGCAGAGAACCTACACATGTCCTCTCCAGTCCTTTCTTTCCTTTTTAAACATGTATGGGAGTTTTGCCTGCATGTGTGTATGTGTACCATGTACATGCCTGGTGCCTGCAGAGGCCAGAAGAGGGTGTCAGATTCCCCTGGGACTGGAGTTACAGATGCCTGTGAGCCACCACGTGAGTCTTGGGAATTGAACTCAGGTATCCTGCAAGAGCAGCCAGTCCTCTTAACTGCTGACCACAGTTTGTTCACTTTTAGCTTATTTTAACTAATATATAAAGGCATAACTTGCATATATTAGTGGAGTACTATATAATATTTAAATTTTTATTAGATTTTTCAATTTTATTTTATGTGTGAGTGTTTTGCCTGTGTGTATGTATGTGCACCATGTGTGTGCTTGGTGCCTGTGGCAGTCAGAAGAGAGGGTTGGATCCCCTAGAACTGGAGTTATAAATGGTTTTGAGCCATCGTGTGAGTGCTATGAATCGAACCCAGGTCCTCTGCAAGACCAACAAGCACTCTTAACCCAGCCAGCCTTCTTTCCAACCACGGTGTTTGGATTTACATAACATTGAGTGTTTGAGGATTGGCATACTTATTTCTTCAAATATTTGTCATTTAGGCTGAAAATTTAAAATTCCCTTTTTATACATTTGAAAAAAGATTTATTATTATTTTAACGTGTGTGTGTGTGTTTACATGCCTCTGAGTCCCCAGAAGAGAGTAGAGATTCTCTGGAGTTGTAGTTACAGGGAGGTGAGTTGCCCACATAGATGCTGGGAATGGAACTCAGGTCCTCTGAGCAGAGTCCTAGTGAGGTTCTGTTATTGGTATAGGCCTGTGAACGGAGTAACTTGGAGGGGAGAAAGAGCTTCTCTGGCTTACAGGTTACAGCCTATCACGGAGGGAAGTAAGGCAGGAGCTCAAGGCAGAAACCAGGAGGGAGAATGGAAGTAGAGACCATGGAGGACGCTGCTTCCTGGCTTAACCGCCATGGCTCGTTCAGCCCATTTTCTTCTCTTCTCTCTTCCTTTCCTTTCCTTCCCTTCCCTTCATCCCTCCTTCCTTTCCTTCCTTCCTTTTCTCTCTTTTTTCCTTCCTTCCCCTCCTCTCCTCCCTCCCTCCCTCCCTCCCTCCCTCCCTCCCTCCCTCCCTCTCTCTCTCTCTCCCTCCCTCCCTCCTTCCCTCTATCTCTCTCTTTCTTTCGACTGGGCTTTTCTGTGTAGCCCTGGCTGTCCTGGAACTCACTCTGTAGATCAGGTTGGCCTTGAACTCAGAGATCTGCCTGCTTCTGCCTCCCGAGTTCTGAGATGGCTTATTTCTTATACAGCCTGGAACTACCATCCACAGTGAACTGGGCCCTCCCATATTAATCAGTAACCAGGAAAATGCCCCACAGATATGCCCATAGGACAATCTAATGGAGGCATTTTCTTAGTTGAGGGTCCCTCTTCCCAAGAATGTTTAGGTTGTGTCAAGATGAAAACCTAGTGGGCATAAACAACAAGTTACTCTAATCCACTGAGCAGTCTCTCCAGTTCCTCCTACAGCTTTTGAAACATCAGCAGCAGCAGCCGTCATGATCTTGCTGGGTAAACTCTCTGCTCCTATATAACTATGACTTAGCACCATTGATCAGCCTTTCCCTTCACCCTCTTTTACTCTCCCAGACTCTGGGAATCACCTATCCACTCTCAACACCAGGAAACGAACTTTGTAAACTTCCACACAGGAGTGAGAATATGTGGTGTTTGTCTTTATGATTCTTGTTGCTGCAAACAAAAAGGGTTCGTTCTCTTTTTTCCTGCTAGGTCAGTAAATACTCTAAATTTCATTCTTTCAAAAGATTTGTTTACTTTTTAAAATATGTATTGGTGTTTTGCCTGTATGTTTGTATTATGTGCACTGTGTGCATGCAGTGCCCATAGAAACCAGGAGAGGGCGCTGGAGTCCCAGGAACGAGAGTTACCCCGAGGGTGCTGGGAATTGAGTCTGCAGCAAGTGCTCTCTTTTTATTGTTTTTATTGAGCTGTACATTTTTCTCTGCTCCCCTTCCCTCCTCCGTTTCCCCTTCTACCCTTTCCTGTCACCCCCATGTTCCCAGTTTACTCAGGAGATCTTGTCTTTTCCTCCTTCCTATGTAGATCCAGGTATGTCTCTCTTAGGGTCCTCCTTGTTGTCTAGGTTGTCTGGGATTGTGGATTGTAGGTTGGTTTTTCTTTGCTTTATGTCTAGAAGCCACTTAGAATGAGCACCTCACTTAATATGATTTTTTTGCTTGCAAATTTCAAGATGTCATTATTTTTTTCCATTGTATAATAATACTCTATTGTGTAAATGTACCACATTTTCTCTATCATTTCTTTGGTTAAGGGGCATTTAGGTTGTTTCCAGGTTCTCGCTATGACAACGCTGCCATGTACATGGTTGAGCACATGTCCTTGTGGTATGATTGAGCATCCTTTGGGTATATACCCAACAGCAGTATTACTGGGTCTTGAGGTAGATTGTTTCCTAATTTTGTGAGAAACACAAATGCATGTGTGTTCCCCTTACCCCACATCCTCTCCAGCATAAGCTGTCAGCAGTGTTTTTTATCTTGGCCATTGCAGCAAGTGCTCTTTACCACTGAGTCATCTCTCCAGCCCCTCCCTTATATTTCAAACCATCATCTCTAGATTTCTTATAAAATAGATGTAGATGCGATGCAAATGGCTGCTTTGCTTGAGGAATCATGAAAAGGAAAAGTCTGTGGAACGGCTCAGTAGGGAAGGGTCATCAAGCCTGACAGCCTGAGTTCGATTCCTGGAGCTCACATGGTGAGAGGGAGCAATCTGACTCCTGCAGATTGGACTCTGACCTCTACACAAGTGTACCCACACCCCCACACTAAATAAGCCTTTTAAAAAGAGGTTGGGAGTGACTTTAGCGTAGATGCGGCCACCGTAGGTCTGCCTTTGGGGCACATGTTGGCAGCAGAGTAGTAATAATGCTTCAGGATTTTCACCTGTGGTCGGCTGGATCCTTAAATGCAGAACCTAAGGGTGCAAGTGCACAGGGCCGGCTGTCGCTTTTGCCAGACCTGTCACACACGGCCTTAAACTTTGCTTTCATTTTACGCACCCACAGAGAATGCTCAATATCACCCTCAGTGTTATGAATGCCAGGACACTGTCCCCAATTCACTGCCATTTGCTTTCTGTCATCACATGGTCGTGGCAGGCAGTTGGCGTGTCTGCAGGCTTTGCCTTCCAGCCTGGCCTCTTTCCAGTAGGTTAGTCTGGGGGGAGGTGTGGTCAAACCTTCTCATCTGAGGCTCACACCTGGAGCAGCTACTGTGTCACTGTGTAGGAGGATGAGGGACAGGGGAGACAGGTGGCCCCAAGTCCTTGCTGATAGCAGAGGTGATTCCAGCAGAGGCCAGCGAGGGTCTCACTTCTGCTTCTCACTCTGATATCCACCCAGTATTATCTAAGCCCTGAAGAATGTGCATAAGCCACACAACTAACCCCAAAACTCTTATTACAATGATGTCTCCTGTCTCCTTTGTAGATATACAGAGATGAGGACATCACTACCCTGCATGCAGAGGGACTTGTGCACATCTGTATTGCCTGGTGCAGCGGCTGTGCTGTGTATGGATTAGCTGTCCAGGTTGACTGGCTACCTGGAGAAAGGCAGCTGACAGCTAGCTCAGCCTTTCCCAGGCCAGGCCAGCATACCCATATACCCTGAGGGAAACACACTGTAATCATACCCGAGCTGGAACTCAGGTGTGGTTCTCCCCATGTCCGTGGCAGACTCATCACCAGTCTTTAGAAGTGATTTATGATTTACATGTTCAAATACATGGTGATCAGGTCACCCAAACCCAAAAACTGCATGGAAAGTACCCCTTCCCCTGCTGTCTCCTAATCTTCCTGTCGGGGTGGGGGGCTACTGGTGCCAGCTCTGTTTGTGCCACTCCCCCACTTAGAAATGACATATTTACTAGAAAGCAAATCTCAAGAAATGAAGCCAGGCCGACCCAAACCCTCACTGCTGATTTTGCACTGCCCAGCCACTCTGGGAGATAATTGCCCATCAGTACAGCAAAGCAATGACAGAGAACTCGGCTGTATGTGCACTGACTGCTCCTGGTGGCACTTTCTTTACATTAACTGGCCCACTTGTCACAACTCAAGGAGATAGTTCTGTCTGCCTGGTGATGCAGGTGTCCACAGAGCCCAATTGCCTGCTGGATTCCTCCAGGTTGCGTGTGCAGGCAGCCATGATCCTTGTACGCTCATAGCCAATATAATGAATGATTGGAAGTGGATCGCTGGGTTAGTGTACATGGGTGACTTTTGTTTACATAATATCACTGCCTTGCCCTCTGGAGCAGTCATGGCCATTTACAGTCCCACAAATAATGCAAGGTGACACCTTGTCCTGTTGCTAGTGGCCTTTATCTGTCCTTTCCATCTTTGCCAGTGTGGCTGGGGAAAGCTGTCTTTCTCATAGCACTTCCCCCCATGAGTGTAGTTGAGTGTCTTTTTCATACAGATCTGCAGAACATGGCATAGACAGAATGGTGCAGCCGGAAGCCCCAGGGCAGGGGAGCCCAGCACTGCAGTAGTGTTTCTGCCTGGTAGAAGGCTTCAGAGTGCTGAGGTCCCTGTTGTAGGGGAAATAGACGCAGGGAGGGCACGGCTGGCAGAGGGAAGGGCTTGGGCAAAGGCACACAGGGATGGGAGGTGGGGATGCTTGGCTGTCCTCTCTCTCCAGCTTTGCTTCTGAGTCCCTGACACTCAGCTCCAGGCAGGCTGTTTTCTCTGCGCTGCCCCACAGCTGGAGTTACAATGAAATTCTAGATAGAGAGGGGTACTCCTCACACATCAAAGAAGGCATCTCGTAGAGGGATTCTATCCTGAAGCCTCCAGTGAGGAAAGGCTGGGGCCCCTCGCTGCCTCTCTTGACCTTCCTGCCCCTCCCACCCTGCTCTATCAGCCAGGAGCGTACATCCTCATTAACACGGTTCAGTGGTCAGCCTGGTAATTGAGCTCCCTCTGGCCCAGTGTGGACATCGGCTAATGGGGATGAATGGGGCGGGAGGTGCCATGAGGGATGATCACTTGGAGGCCCACACAGGGAGCAGAGGCAGGCAGAAGATGGAGATGCTGAGTTGGTTGGTCTGAAAGTCTGGTGTCCGTGGCTGCTTCTGCTCACCCTGCCCCTGACTCCAGGCCCTGCAGCAGGACAAGCTGACAGGTGGCTAGATAGGTAGAGAGTGGCCTTGGATTCAGCTGCCATTGGCCCCAGGGACAGAGGCCAGTCCTGTAAGTGAGACTCCAGTTCTAGAGAAGTGCTGGGGAGGCTGTGAGCACTGCAGCCTCAAGGTTAGGCAGGTAATGTCTCCAGCTTCTCAGTGTGGGGATCCTCCAGGATAGGCCAGCAATGGGGGCAGACCAGAAACGAGGTTCTTTTGCTTAGTCAGCCGACAAGGATTTATCGAGTGCTCACAGCAGGCCAGGCTGTGTGAGAAGGTGGGGGAGACTAAGGTAGGAGGGAACATTCAGAAGCACGCAGAGGAGGTTCGGTGCCGGAAATTGTTTAGAAAGGGATCCGGAAGGTACATGTGCTGAAACCTGAATGAAGACCAAGAAAAGATTCCTAGCCAAGAAGACAGGCCTGAGGTAGGAATGGGCTGGGTACACATGAGAGAACGGAAGGGGGGCCCTGCAGATGAGATACAGCCATGAAGAAGAGATGAGGTCAGAAACTGGCTGAAATAAAGCAAGGAGGGATTCACGGCCAAGGCCAAGAGACCAGCTGCCAGGTTTAAGGGGCCACATCTTTCTGATGTGACACTGGCCAATCACAAAGGCAGAAGATGATGTCAGTTGTGCCTGAAAACCCCAGGGAAGTCAATTTAGGGGATAGCCACTGTGCCAGCAATGGTGAAAAAGAGACACTTGGGGCATTTGGGCTAGCCTTAGACAGCTTTAGAGGTATAAAGGAGTCCTCTCTGACCCTTCAGGGAGAAGTCATGCACAGTGCAGGCTTTCTGCCTTGTCCAGCCTCTGCCTGACTTGTGAGCCTGACTCAGACAATCCTCCCAACAGCCAGAATGCCTATAAATGTGTGCGAAGGAGGGCCCAGTAAAGTCTCACACTGGAGCAGGGTGCAGTCAGCTGGCAGGCAACCAGGAGCATTCTAGAATTCTTTCCGGATCTCAGACATTAAACCCACGTATGCTTTTTATGGGCAATTTAAGTGGTTTTCAAGGGTAATGTTGACTGTTCTCTTGATTTTTGCCATATGTACTGATTTTGCTGTTGAATACCCAAGTTTGATGCTGTTGTCATGGTTCTTGTGGGGCTAAGAGGTGCCACAGACCTGTTGTGAGCAAGTGCTGGAAACCCGGGGGGGAGGCCTCATATGGAAGGATCATAGTGACTCATCCCTGCCTCACGGTATGCTGACACCTCCATATCCTTGCTTAGTTTGACCCTCACCCCATGGTGCTACATCTCCACTGAGGCCTGGTTAGTCCCTCTTTCTCTCGATTCCTCTCGCCTTCCTCTCCCCTCTCTTTCCTTCCCACCCTTCTACCCTTTCTTTCTTCCTCTCTTTCTCTCTCTGAGACAGTCTTACTATGTAGCGCAGGCTGGTCCTAAACTTGTGGTCCTTTTGCTACAATTACAGGTGTGTGTCACCGTGCCCAGTTTACGCTCTTGAAGGTCCTGGTGTCTGCAGTGCTCTGTTGCTGTAACAACACCATTGAGAATTGACCTAAGGGACTAACGCTTATTTGGCTCATGGTTTCAGAGATTTCAGATAAAGTCTCCTGGTTCCATCATTGCTGGCCTGAGATGAGGCAGAATGTCTTGGTCAGTGGGCACAGGTGATAGAGGAAGCTGCTCACTTTATAACATCTAGGAAGCAGAGAGAGGAAGGGTCCAGAAACAATTCATACTCTTAGAAGGAATACCCCCAATGACCTTCTTCCTCCAATGGGTTAATCCATCACCCTCCTGGCCCAAGCATCTCTAAGGAGTGCCTCCAGCTAGGAATGCCTGTGGGGACATTTTATAACTAGATTGTAACCTAACCATCTTACTCAAATATTTCTTCCTGTCCCTTCATGGCCCTCCTTTAGGCTTCTCCACACCCTCATCTAGGTGTGGACAGTCCAGTTGGCCCTCTGTATCGGTGAGTTCTGTAGTTGTTAATGCAACCAGTCATGGCTCAAACATTTTAAAAATTATGTCTGCACTCAGCATGGGCAGATTCCCTCCCTGTCATTATTCTCTAAACAATACAGTGTAATAACTATCTACGTAGTGTTTGTTAAGTATAATAACTAATCTGGAGATGATTAAACGACATTTATGGGTGCTGTCGTTGGAACATAAAATGTCTCCCGCATGCTCATGTGTGTGAACACTTGGCCCCCAGATGCTGGTCTTGAGTTGGAAGACTATAAAATTTTGAGCATCTACCTGATGGACAAGGTTCACTGGGGTGGCATTGAAAGTGCTACCTACTTCCTGTTCTGGCCTGAGCATTCTGCTTCCTGACCTGCGGAGATGCACACAGTCTTGTTACAGCATTACCCACTCCTGCAGCCAAGCCTCATTCATCACTGTGGACCATGAGACAGAACACAACTTTCCTATCCTTTAATCACAGCACTTCGGAAGTAGAGGCAGCTGGGTCAGGAGTTTGAGGCCAGAATTGGCTGCAGAGGGCATGCAAGGCCAGCCTGAGGCACATGAAACCTCATTTCAAAAAACAAAAATAGCAACAGCAAAAATCCTTCCCCTCCTTAAGGTTTTTTTTTTTTTGTTTGTTTGTTTTTCCCACAGTGATGGGAAAAGCCATATAGCAGAGGTTCTGGACCAAGTCCCTAATAATGCTCTCAGAGATAAGTCTATGGCTTTTGGATTAGAGATCTTAGCAGATTTTGATCTAGGAAGAGCATTTGTTAAATTTCATCAAGTTATGATTTTTAGAGAGCATACTTTCTTAGTAAACAAAAATAAAAAAGAATGCTTTTAACCCAATGAAAGCCATCTAAGAGACATGTGGAAGAGAAAGGCAACTAATAGACACCTAGAACAAAACTATTTATTTATTTAGAGACTGGCTCTCATTATATAACTCTGACTGTTCTGGAACTCACTATGTAGACCAGGCTAGCCTCAAACTCACAGAGACCCATCTGCCCCTGACTCCCAAGTGCTGGGATCAAAGCTGTGTGCCACTACACCTGGCTGACCTTTATTCTTAACATTGGGACATTGGTTGAGGATGGGGCACTGGCTCTCAGGACTTCATTGCCAATGCAATAATGTAAGAAATAATTATAAAAAAGAAAGAAGCATGAAGATTAGAAGGGAAGAGACAAGGGCAAGAACCACCTTTCATTTCTAACTTAACAGATACTTAATACTTATTAAATTGAGTAAAAATTCAGTGAGTCCACAAAGACCATTCTAAAGGGCTTAAGGAAACCCTTTAATACCAAGAGCCCAAGAAAGTTCATGCATTCGACAGTTCAAATGGGTTTTCCAGAATGATGGGTGACATTGTTTCCTTAAGACTGGAAGGGAATCGGTGTTGGTCTAGGAGGCAGATGAGATGTTCTGGTCAGTGGAATCTCTGTGGTAAGGCAAGAAGTGACACCTGAGTTCCTGACTGGGAGCACAGAGCTGAGCACAAGCTGGACAGTGTGCTTTAGCCAGGAGGAATTACAGTAACTAGAGGCTTCAGTTCAGGAGACGTTTTACCCCTTTTCCTGAGTCCTATGGAGTCAGACTATTCTACTGTTTTCTACACAGCTCAAAAATAGAGTCAATTTCCTGTCTCTCATCCATTTCCTGGCAGGTTTGGGTTCTTAGGTTATCTGTGATATACTCAGCAAAATCTCAGTGGCTCAGGGATCACTGAGTGTTGGGAATCTGCTGCTTCTGCCTGGTCCCCACCTCTTCCTCATCATCTGGGTATTCCTTTGTGGAGACCTCACCAATGTTCTCTCAGGGAAGGATGCATAGAACCCATGATTACAGCAGCGTATTCCAGTTTCCTGGCCAAGAAGATTGGGCAAATGACTATTGCTGCAGGGTCTTTGCTGAAACACATATGCTCCTCCTTGAAGTTCCAGATCTTCTCATGACTGCTTTCCTGCCCATGGTCCTCTGCAAGAACCGACATAGAGAACACAAGGTCAGCCGGGCGGTGGTGGCACACGCCTTTAATCCCAGCACTTGGGAGGCAGAGGCAGGCGGATCTCTGTGAGTTCGAGACCAGCCTGGTCTACAAG
>JAQHUG010000005.1:3865907-3945674 GCA_028555095.1 Dicrostonyx torquatus
TCCCACTTGCTCTCACTGACCAAAGTGTCTCCCTCTGGTAAGTGAAAGCAGTTCTGGAGTATGCTTGGGGCCTCGTGGGCAGGAGATGGGTGGCAAGAAAGAAGCCCCAAAGCGTTGTCATAACTTCATGGCCTTGAGAACTACCCAGGAAGGGCAAGCCTTTTACATTCAACTGGATTGGCTTTGTTTCTGATGGACTATTCCAGCAGCTTCCAGTCACCTCCTGATCTAACCTTAACTCTTAGTCCCTCCTGAAAAGCTCAGAAGGGCCAAGGTGTGCCCTCTTGACCTTCAGCTACAAGCCAGTACTTTTCTCCTGTGACAGGACAGTCACGGAGTTTTGGTCACTTGGAAAAATGGTTGACCGATTCTGTTGCTCCTCCTGAGTCTTCAGAGACCAGGAGCCTGCTAGGGGCCAGGGAATGACATAATAAACCCAGGGTATGGAATCTGCTAGCCCTTTCTCTGAGGTGAGTGCCCTGTGAGACTCCAGCTCTTACTGACAGCCTGGATGCTGCAGCCCTCAGCATTTCCTTCCCTGGGGGTCCATCCTTCTGATTCTGTATTCACTCACCCCTCAGGGACACCTTCAGAGACCTGGCCCAGAGGTGGCCCCAACCTCTGCAGCTCCTCCCTCCCTTCAGTCTGGGGCTGGGTCATACCCCGACTCTATCCTACCACAGCATCTAGTCCTTGCTCTCCCCCACCCCCGCTCCCCACCCCCTGGAACTAGAGCTGAGGTTTGAGGTACAGACTGAGTGGAGAAGTAGAGAAAACAACACCGTCACATCCAAAGCTCAGATCTCATTGTTGATGGCAGGTTTGGGTGCTGTCTGGTCATTTCTAAACCTGTCACAGGGATTTAAAGAACAGGGTTAAAACTCTGGCGGGAAAGAGAAAGCATGCCCATGACAAACTGCTCTAGTTGGAGCTCTCTTAAGTTACAGAGACGTAGTGGGTGTCACTGTACACTTTAGGCCCAATCTCCAGAGTTGGGCTTGGGAGGGGAAACACCTCATGTGCAGCTGTGGATCTGACTGAAGGGAATCTCCCACTAGATTTAGGGTGAGGCTCCATGGACCCTGATGCTGTGGTGTACTGTGACAGTTGTAGGCGGGGTGGTGGTGGGGACGCAGCCTGAAGAGCTCTCCAGCCCCACCCCCAGGGCCCTGAAGAGAGCAGTCCAGGGGGCCTTCAGGGGTCTCTAAGTTGTTGCTGAGGTGAGGCCACAGCCAGACTGCCTTGGCCCTTACAGAAACCAGCTGGGTTCACAGATACCTCATCGCCTGCCAACGCAGGAGATGGCATCTGAGAGCCAGCTGTCCTAGTGTGTGTCTTGGGGAGCCAGTGGGAGACAAGGCTGGCTGATGACCCATCTGTCACTCTACGCCATCCTCTGGGGATCCAGGGCCAAGGAAATGGGATAAAGGGATCCCGATCAACCTGGTCTAAATCAGAAGTGTTCCATACGGGCAGTGAAGACAAGGTTGTTGTGAGTTCAGTCCATGGCAGGGATTGGAGCCCCCTCCTGGATCGTCAGGGTTCTTTGCTTCACACTGTGAAGGGTGCTGGACTCGCCCTCCCGTGCTCCTGGACACGCCCTCCCGTGCTCCTGGACACGCCCTCCCGTGCTCCTGGACACGCCCTCCCGTGCTCCTGGACTCGCCCTCCCGTCCTTCAGCTTCGGGATCCTTCTTTCTGGTAGCACTGGTTGAGGGCTTGGTGAAAAAGAGAGCAGACTCATTGGTGAGCAGAGTCACCCTCTTCCTGGGCCCTGGGCGGTCCATAATTGGTAAGTGACAAGCAAAGGAAGGACATGGAAGGGAAGGCATTGAGGAGGTGGGAGGGAGCCAGGGTGACCCAAAGGTCACAAGTAGCCCAAGGAAGGCCGGGACCTAAGTTGTCTCCGCATGTTTTCCGGACAGAGGGAAGCCTAGGGAAGGGAGGCTAAACACACAGCAGCAGGCCCAGGAGGAAATCTGTTCTGGGGATCCAGGTCAAATGCCTCCAAATCTCCCATCAGAGAAGGTGGGATCAGCTGTACGCTTTGGAGTTCTCATATGGGAAATATGAAGAGCCAGCTCTCCCTCCCAGATTCAGTCATGGTGCTGTGGGTGTTCAGGCGAGCGGTCAGTATGGTAAAGGTAAGGTCCCTAAGACCAACCTTCCAGGAAGAGAGCTGAGAGAGGAAGTACCTCCTGGGAAGGCTGTAGGTCAGTGGGGATGTCCCCCCCTCAAAGGTGACTGTGGGACCCTTGGCTGGTCTTCTCTTTGCTGCCTAGTTCACGATGTGTGTAATTGGACACTATAAACCCCTTGTCCAGATGAGTTCGCCACACAAGAATCCCAGGGTTAGGGTTGTCCTGTCTTGCGCTGGCACCTCCAGAGTGGTGAACTATATAAGCCTTTATCCATGCATTGCCCCAGGTCTGTTGTAATAGCGACACTAAGTTGACTAGCACACGTGGCTATGTGAGAAGCTCAGCCACCAAGTTATTCTTGCCCTTCAGTCGAGCTCAGTGGCCAGGAGAGCTAGCTGGCTCTGCACTGGGGTGACTCTGGGCTTCCTCCTGGCTGCTGAAGCTGAACCAAGGCCCACCCCTTTGTACACACAGCTTCCTCCTCTAGAATGCTCTCTTCTCTGAGTTTCCCCTTCCTCTGCACTCAAGACAGCCCAGTGGTCCCTCTTGGAGGATCCCAAAGTGCTCTCCTGGGCAGCAGTACCTTTTCTCTATTTTTCCCTTAGGGTTGTCCCCAGGGCCTCGAACAAGATAAGCAGGTGCTCACTCACTGAGCAACATTCCCAGACCTTTTTTCGCTTTTTATTTTGAGATAGGATCTTGCCTAGACTGGCCTTGAACTTGCTCTGTAGCTCAAACAGGCCTAAAACTGTCAAGCCTCCTGCCTCAGCGTCCAGGATAGCTGGAATTAGGTGTGTACCATGCGCTCTGGTTCTTGCCTATTCTCTCTCTCCTTCCCTCCCCTCTTCCCTCCTCTCTCTCTCTCTCTCTCTCTCTCTCTCTCTCTCTCTCTCTCTCTCTCTCTTTCTCTCTGTCTGCCAGTGCTCATGCAGAAGGTCTCTGCCAGCCCAGCAATTACAAGTGATCCATCACACTTAGTCTTTTAAATTAATTAATTAAAAACTTTTATTAGATGTATTTGTTTTATGTGTATTGCATGTGTGTGTGTGTGTCTCATGCGTGTCTGGTGCTTATGAAGTCAGAGGAGATTGTTGGATCTCCTAAGATTGCATTTTGAGATAGTTGTGAGCTGCCATGGGTGCTGGGAGCCAGTGCTCTTAACCTCTGAGCCACCTCTCTAGCCCCCATGCCTAGTTATTTTTTGGGAAGTGCTGGGTGTTGAACTGAGGTCCTTAAGCTTAGAAAGAGACTGAGTTCTTTCCCCAGCCCTGCTTGTCTGCTGTTTTTCACAACCCTTACCACCGTCTAAAACAACCATTTGAACATCCCTGTCAACCATCTCCCTCTCCCTCCTTCTCCGTCCATGACCAAGGGCAGTTGAAGGGGCCAGTCTGCTGACTCTAGTGCCCTCAGTTTCAGGGCCAGCCAGCACAGATGGCTGAGTGTAGAGGCCTTGGGGCTTCATCTCGATGTAAGAGGAGTCAGGAAAGAGCTGGACATGGTGGCTCATGCCTGAGTTCTGGTCTCCAGGAGACTGAGCCAGGAAGGTCAGCATGAAGCGAAGGCCACTCTGGCCTATAATCGTGGGTTCCAGGCCAGCTTGGGTCCGGAGTGAGACCCCCTTACCTTCCTACCCCAAGACAGAAGTACAGGACCAACTAAATTCCTGGTTTAGACCCATGGGAGCAGTGTTACCAACCTGCTGCAGGCCTGGCAGCTTGTGCTTGGGTACCAAGCCTCTCATTTCTCTGAACCTCTGCGAACTTACCATGGCAGCCTGCAGCTCTGCTCTCTTGCTTTCCCCCTGCTCTGCATGTACTGCTCCCTCCCAGCTCGCCAGCAATTTATTATTTTAAGTAGGTAGGGGCAGTGTTCCTGGGAGACCCACTTGCTTTGGCCTAAGGCAGGCAGCCCCACAAGAGTGCAAGCTCATGGGTGTCTCTGTGTGTGTGTGTATCCTGAAGGACCCTCAGGCACTCTGCTAGATCTGGAGCTCCAGGCTGGGATGTCCTAGGGAGATTGCTGTGCCAAGCTGGCTCCAGAGACAGGCCATCTGGTCACATATCTCTCACCAATGGTGACTCCAGCTCTGCACTCTTGGAAGCCTTGAGACTTACTGAAAGCAGAGGATACAGGGCTTGGGATGCAGATGGAATTGGGGAGGGGGTATGATTTCCCTGGAGGGTTGATTAAAAGCAAACTGCAAGCCAGAGCCGCTTTAAAAAAACGAAGCAGAATCAGTGGTTAAGAACATTGGCTGCTCTTCCAGAGGACCCAGGTTCAATTCCCAGCACCCACATGGTAGCTTACAAATGTTTGTAACTCCAGTTCCAGGGGATCCAAACATCCTCACACAGGCATACATGCAGGCAAAACACCAATCAATGCTCATAAAAACAAGTAAACCATGAAAAACAAGCAAGCAAACAAATGGAGCAGAGCAGTGTATGTGGGCCGAAGCAGCGGTGGTGGCCCCGGGAGCAGGGCAGTGGGTATGGGGATGGTGGTAGTACGGGTCTTAGAGATACAGGAACCTTTGGCTTTTGAAGGCTATCTATCTGTGGGATGGCATATTATAAGACACACTTGGCAGTAGACCCAATTAGAACACATAAACCTGTTTCCTCTTTCACCTAAGCACTTGCTGGATCCTAGGGAATCTTTGGGTTTGAGAAGTACAGGACTACCACAGTGGTGGTGAAGCCTGTGGGCCAGGTGTTCTGTGGGGAAGGAGTGCCCTTTTCTCTGTGTATTTGGTCATTGCTTATTGGCTGCCGCACACGGTACCTGGCCCCCAAAGGTGTGAATATATACCTGCCCAACAAATCCCAATGGATGAATGGATGGTGATGACCGTCTAGAGTTTTCAGGCTGACTGAACTTTGCCTCTTCAGGGGAACTTGAGCTCCAGGCAGATCCAGGAAGCATAGGCCAGCATCTAGGAGGTTCTGGAAGCTACCCTGGGTGACAGGGAGGCTAGGCTGAGGAGCTGGGGTTGGAGCCTGATTGCTGTTGTTATTTAAACTGGGAACTCAGTTCAGCTCCCAGAACCAGACTCCAAAAAGGGGACTGGACATCTGAAGAAATGCTCTCCAGGTGATTTTGGAGTCCATATCGACACCAGCAAAGCCCTCCCCCCCGACCCCTATCCTGGGCTATGCACCTCTCTAGAGCTACTTGTGATCGTGGTGGTCAGGCCTATAGTCTAGCTCAGTCACTCACCATGTTTCAAGCAAGCTAAGAGGGAAGAGTGTGAAATGACTGTTGGTTTTGCCCAAGCAAAATCCATTTATTAAGCGCTGCACTTGTTTAAGAAAAAACAACAGCTATTGACAAAATATAAGAAAATAAATTAAAGCAGTGACTCCTTTAAAGGACCCTGTCCAATAATTTGATTTTTCCCCCTTTCTTCCCTTAAAGGCCATAGTGACACAATCAATCTTGCTGTTCCATGGGCTTGTCTCATTACAGCTTTTTCCTAAGTGGGAAAAAAAAGAAGAAAGAAAAGGAAAAGCAAGAAAGGTATGTGCTGCCAGAGGTGTCACATCCCCCGAGATCAGCCCTGCCCCCGTGTGACCAAAAGCCTACTCTGGTCAGCTGCTCCCAGCAGCAGTGGCACTCTGATTGCCCTCTGTCCCTCTGGTCCTCAGCATCCAGCCTTCCCTAGCTGTGCCCTCTGGATACAACCACAAAGCCTGGTTGGCTCAGGTCTCCTCCTAACCCTCATGACCTCAGACCCCGGGACCCTCTTAGTCCCTAGGCACAGTTTTAACAGCATTCTTGAAAAACAGTTATTATTCTTCATAAGAAAAGCACAGAGCAGCTGGGCAGTGTAGCGCATGCCTTTAATCCCAGCTTTGGGAGGCAAAGGCAGGTGAATCTCAGTGAGTTCGAGGCCAGCCTGGTCTACAGAGTGAGTTCTAGGACAGGCTCCAAAGCCACACAGAGAAACCCTGTATCGAAAACCAAACCAAACCAAAACCAAACAAACCAAAACCAAAACAACAACAAAAAGAAGAAAAGCACAGAGCGAGGTGCATGTGTGCTGAGAGCAGACACATTTTGCAAGCACAAGGGCACTCGCTCTGTATACAGTAGCTTGCTCAACATAGGGAGGATCTCAGATAGGGGCCCATAGCCTCTTCTTTATAAGACCCTTTATCCCCACGCCTGTTCTGTTTTGGTCAGCTGCTCATACTGAGTGCCTCCCACAACAGGAGGGCACCCTTGCTACCCTCCCCACCTTGATAATGCATCAGGCCTGTGAGGAAGCAAACCGACCTTTCAAGCAAATGTTTGGAACCATGGCCCTGTTGTGTCCTTGGCTAAATCAATGAGTCTCTGTAAGTTTCTCTATCTGGACAGCAAGGTCAATAACACCCAGGGGTTGGTATGAGGACTGAAAGAGCAGTCGTGTGGAATAATAATAATAATATTTTATAATTGAGCACTAGCTCAGGGTCCCAGTCCAATTTATATTTCTTTCCTTACATCATTGGCTGAAGTCTTCAGCCCCTACCACTCATGGCCTTAATTTAAAGCTGAGAAGACTGAGATGCTGAGACAGTGGGTGACTGCTTATGGTTGTAGCTGTAAGAAGGAAGACCTTTTATCTGGGAGGGGGGACTCTGGAGAATTCTCACCTCATCCCTCCCTTGCCTGTATCCATCCATTGCTCTCTGGAAAGACCCCTCTCCCAGTGGGTGTGGTCTTGACAAGAGGGCATCCAATAACCTGCTTCCCATGGCAGAAGTCCAAGGGCAGCTTGTTTCATACTGCAGGGTGGGGAGTGACCTCACCTGAGAACCTTGTGGCAGCCTTCAGCCCCTAGTGATCCCACAATATCCTAGGAATCTGAGGGCCCCAAATAGAATCTTCCCATTACTTTTTTTTTAAAAAGATTTATTTATTTATTATGTATACAACATTCCTTCCATGTATGCTTGCATGCCAGAAGAGGGCACCAGATCTCATTACAGATGGCTGTGAGCCACCATGTGGTTGCTGGAAATTGAACTCAGGACCTCTGGAAGAGCAGGCAGTGCTCTTAACCTCTGAGCCATCTCTCCAGCCCGTCCCATTACTTTTAACGTGAGAAGAATCTGAACTCTGCAGCTGGTCAGTTCAGAACTCTGCAACTGAACACGTAATTGATCATGATAGCATCAAGAGCAGCTATGGGTTCTTCTTTTTTAAAATTTTTTAATTTTTTAAATATTTATTTATTATGTATACAATATTCTGTATTTGTGTATATGCCTGCAGGCCAGAAGACGGCACCAGACCTCATTACAAATGGTTGTGAGCCACCATGTGGTTGCTGGGAATTGAACTCAGGACTTTTGTAAGAGCAGGCAATGCTCTTAACCTCTGAGCCATTTCTCCAAACCCCCCCCCCTTTTTAAAATTTTATTTATTTTTATTACATGAGTGTTCTGCATGCACGCATGTCTGTGAGAAGGTGTCAGATTCCCTGAAATGGAGTCACAGACAGTTGTGGGCTGCCGTGTGGGTGCTGGGAAATTGAACCTAGGTCCTTTGGAAGAGCAGCCAGTGCTCTTAACTGCTGCCATCTCTCTAGCCCCCGCAGCGATGGCTTCTTGAGCACTTACCGTGTGTGCTTCATCCCGAGATAAAGAACTCTCTAGACACGGTTGCGCCTCATCCCCACCACACTCCTGTCTCACAGACAAGCAAAGCTGGGGTTATAGACATTAAGATTTTTGCCTGTCACACAGCTAGAAAGAGGGCCAGCAGCTTTAAACTCAGCTGCTTAAACACAAAACACTCTTTCCTTGGAGTACCCGGTGGAGCAGAAGTGAGAGACCATTTCAAAGCTCCTGCTGCTCAGGGCTCAGCAGTCAGAGATCCTCTGAAGCACTCTTGAGAAACCCAGAGCAACTGCCATGGAACCATATGCTGAAGCCTGGCCAGCAGGATGCTGGTAGACTGTGGGAAAGAACTTTGACCCAGGTCTGCACAGTATTCAGCCAGCTGGAAACCTGGTGGGAAGCAAAGCCTGCAAGGGAACTAACTGTCCTATGAGCTCCAGGCAGCACAAGGTGGGGTCAACATTGGCCACTAGATTGCTAATGGAAATTGGAACCTTGAAGGGACAACTGGGCCAGCATCAGTAATCTGATCACCCCAAGGAAGATTCACAGAAGAGAATAGGGTCATCCACTGCCATTGTCTACTGCGGGGGGGGACGCTCTAGGGGTGTGGCAGGCTTTTGGGAGCCAGGCAAGGAATGCCAAGAGATGTGAGACTGAATCCTAGCAACCAGATCAGTCAGTGTCTACATCCTGTATCCCCATCTTTCCACTCTACATCAATTCCTTCTCCACTGAATACCCAGTGCCAGTCCTGTCCTGCCCTATATCACTTCGGTTTTTCTTTCCTTACCCTCCCAAAGAACAGAGATCAGCCTGGTTTTCAAGGTCGTGGAGAGACGAGATTGCTCTCTATTATCTGATTATGTATCTTCACCTCTCTCTATCCAGCCTGTCTTTAGCCCAGACTCCCTCATCTCCTCTGCCCCGCCACCTTTCATCCATACAGCTTTCCCTTTGATGTCTGTTTTCCTCCTCCACATTCTGTCTCTTTAAACCATTTTAAAAAATAGTTTTATGTATTTTATTTGAGGTGTGTGAGTGTTTTGTTTGCATGTATGTGTGCACCATGTGCATGCCTGATGGTCAGAAGAGGACATTAGATTCCTTAGGACTGGAGTTATGGATGGAGAGCTGGGACCGTGTGGGTGCTGGGAACCAAACCTGGGTCCTCTGTAAGAGAAGCCAGTGCTCTTAACTACTGAGCCATCTCGCAGCCCCTGGAATAATATTCTTCAAGTGCTGAAGGAAAGGAACTGTGACCTCAGACCTCATGGAAGGGTGTGAAGGCTTTCCGGAAGGTCATTGGGACCTGTTGCTGGAGTGCCCTAGAGATTCTGGGAGGAGTTGCTTAGCAGCAAGTGCCTGATTTTATCAGGAGGAAACCTGAAGCAAGAGCAACAGAAATGTCAAGAGTATGGCAGGCTGCTTCTCCTCTGTTACTATGTATCTGATGGTTGAAAATATAACATTATCTTACAGAGTTTTCAATGGTAACGGTGTTATCTAGAAGACAGAGGCAGTGTAAAGGGGGCAGGGTGAAGGGAAATAGCAGATAGGAACTTTAAACAGACAAAGAAAAGTTAGCAAGTCTATTGTAAAACCCAAAACTGTTCAAAGAGATATAGTAAAAAAATTATAAGCCAAGCCTGGTGACTAAACCTGAGTTTAGTTTGATCCTCAGAACCCACACAGTGGAAGGACAGAAGGATGTAGTAGGCTTTTTCTTTTGGGCCACCAACCAGCTCCCAAATCATGACACAGAGATGTATTATTAGTTTTGAATGCTCAGGCTAGCTTGGGCTCATTCCTGGCTAGCTCTTTTAATTGAAATTAACCTGTTTCTCTTTATCTATCTTTTGCCTTAGGGCTTTTTACTTTTCTTTCCTTCTTTGTATCTTTCACTGCTTCTCACATCTGTCTGGCTGCTGCCTGGCTTTGGCCCCAGGTGTCTTCCTCATCCTCTCTTCCTTCCTTTTACTCTCGTTCCTCTCCTGAGCCTAGGTTCTACTCCTATTTATTCTCTCTGTCTGCCAGATCCACATATCCCTCTTCTGCTTAGCTATTGGCTGTTCAGCTTTTTATTAGACCAATCAGGTGCCTTAGGCAGGCAAGGTGAAACAGCAACACATCTTTAACACACATAATTAAACACACATCTTTATATCATGAAACAAATGCAGGATAACTAAAAGTAGGACAACTTTACACAGTTAAAGTAATATTCCACAGCATAAACAAATGTAACACATCTTTTTCTAGTTAAAACAATATTCCATTGCCGGGCGGTGGTGGCACATGCCTTTAATCCCAGCACTCGGGAGGCAGAGGCAAGGCAGGTGGATCTCTGTGAGTTCGAGACCTGCCTGGTCTACAAGCACTAGTTCCAGTGCAGGCTCCAAAGCTGCAGAGAAACCCTGTTTTGAAAAAAAAAAAGAAAAGAAAAAATCCAAAAACAGAAGAGATATTTGTAAATTTGTAAGTTGTCCTTTGACCTCCACAATGCACTGTAGTATGTGCTTACACACACACACACACACACAAAATACACACACAAATAAATAAATAAATGAACAAATAAATAAATACATAAAAACAGAGCCAGAAATGATGGCTCATGGCCCAAATCCCAGCAACTTGGGAGAAAGAGGCAGGAGGAGTGTTGTGAGTTCAAAGTCAGCCTAGGATAACATAAGGAGAAACTGTCTCTAAGAACATAAGAGAATCCAAAGAATGACATGAGCAAGCAAGCAAACAACAACAAAAGCTGAAGCAAGAGTTGGGCATATGGCTCAATTGTAGAGCCTTTGCCAAGCATGCATGAAGCCTTGGGTTTAATTCCTAGTGCCACACACACCGAGTGACTGTGCACATAGGTGACCTAGCACTTGGGAGGTAGAAACAGAGGGTTTATAAATTTATAGCCATCTTTGATTATATAATGATTATGATGAGGCCAGCCCAGGATGCAAAAGACCCTGTCTCAAAATAAACAAACCCAAAGTAGATAAAATGCACTAATAGGCAAAAATAATCTTACATTAAATATTTACAAAAATAAACTCTAATAGATTATAAGTTAAAAAATATTGGAATAACATAGGAGAAAATCTTAGTGACTAGGACACGGCCACGGAGTTCTTAGACAACATTCAAAGTACAATGGCCACAAGGGCAATGGGAACTCCTCACACTGAAACTTCTGCTGAGATGGAAGACAAGGTCTGGACCTGAAAATATGTGTGAACCCCATATCCAGTGCATGTATGATTAGAGTTATAAAAGACCCTCAAAACATAATGGGATCTGGGAGAGGTTGGCACACACCCTTAATCCCAGCATTAGGAGGCAGAAGCAGATGGATCTCTGAGTTTGAGGCTAGCCTGGTCTACTGAGTGAGTTCTAGGACAGCCAGTGCTACACAGAAAAATCAATCAATTATAATCAGTCAATCAAATAAAAACTGTGCAAAAGATTTGAACAGACACTTCACCAAAGAGAATCTGTAGGCCTGCTAATAACCACATGATGCTTAATGCCATCAGCCTCTAGGGAGATGAGTTATAACACACACCATTAGAATGAATCAAACAAATATCTTGCCAATACCAAGTGCTGACAAGGATACAGAACAACTGGGATGCCTATATATTGCCAATGGGAATTCAAGACAATCCTCAAGCTTCCTGTACCATTAACTGCACAGTTACCATATGACCTGGCAACCCCAGATTGTAGATTCTTATGAAAACTAGAATTACAAATATCTGGAACAGCCTAGCTATCCATTCGTCCACTGGATACTACTCTGTAACAAAAAACAACAGACTACTAATTCATAGACCGTCAATGGATTTTCATCGTTGTTGTGCAGAGAGAAGCCAGTCTCCCAGGCTACCTGGGTCAGTGCATCTGAGATAAGTGCATTTGCTTTCAAAGCAAAGCCCCCAAGAGGAACCAATGGTGTCAGGTTGGGGGTGGGGTGGGGGGAGCCCATGGACGCTGGTACTATTATCTGTCTCGTATCTACCACTGTGGTAGCTACACACATCTAAGTGTGTATGGACCTCAATGAACATGTATCACAGAAAAATAAGTATACTTTAGTTTTTTTAATTTAATTTTTATGTTACACATTGGGTATTTTGCCTGCTTGTATCTGTGCACCACATGCGTGCTGTGCCCACAGAATCCAGAGGAAGGCATCAGCCCCTCTGGAACTATAATTAAATCTGGTTTTGAGCAGCCTTGCAGGTCTTCTGGGAGACGCGGGATGTCACCGCTCTCTTTGGTGAGCTGAAATAGTTAAAGTTCACGCTTCCAAGGGTCCTATAGACAGAATCGGTGACAACGTGACTTCCTTCCGAGGTGTTTGTCATCTTGTCACCTTTTACACATGCCTTTCTTGACCCTTTCTAGATGAAATAATCCCCCTCCTATCTATTTCCTACTGAAAAACAAACAAAACCTACCACAATAGCTAGAAAGATATACACGCTAAGTAAACGGAAAATTAAAACCTGAAGCCACCACACCTTGTTTAGGAGAGCACAGGTTTGTTCTGGAGGCCAGGAGTTTAGAGTTAGACTCCTCGCAGACTAAAATTGAGATGTTGAGAACTGTGTTCCCTTTGGAGGTCTGGGAACTTTCCTAACCTCCAACCTTATGAATCCTTAAAGCCAGCATCCCGGGATTGAGTCCTTCCCATAATATCTGGTTCTTTCTCTTTTGCCTCCCTCCAGCAAGCTCCTTGTCCACCCTCTTCCCTTCTTCCCTTCCCCTCCTTCTCCAGGGCTAGATTATCACTAATTGGGTGCTGCCCACACTAGGTGTGCGCGCTTCCATTCTGAAGGAGCCTCGTGAGAGCCCTCAGGGTCGTGGCTCTGACCCAGAGGCACTGAGTAGCAAGCTACAATAACCTCTGACACCAACCACCCAGAATCAAGGTAGATTGCATGGATTGAAGCTAAGCCCTCCTCCTCACATGCCTGTCACATGCCCAGGTGCCTCAGTGCCACTCTTGACAGGCCAGCTACAAATTCGGGAGTTGCCCGCACAGCCACCCAAGTTTGATAATTATTGCAAAGAATTGGAGAGCTCTGGCAAGGGTTGTAGTTACAAATGCACAAAAGATACAAATCAGAACCAAGAAAAGAGAGTCAGTCATACAGGAGGCCTGGGGTGGGGGTGGGGTCCTCAGCACGAAGCTTTCCTTGTCTTCCAAACAGCAAGAATAAGGTTCTGGGCATCCATGGGTGGCAGTACCGAGAGTTGCTAGGCAAGGAGGCTTTCTCGAGTTTGCCTCAGGGTTTCTTTTCACTGGGGCCAGTGACTCACTAGCCTCTCTTCCCCTCTGGAGATTGGGCTGATACCTTTTGACTTAAACCTCCAACCTCCAATCACATAATTGGTTTTCCCCAGGCATCTAGCCCTGGCCCTGACCTCATTAGCATAAAACATGGGAATTCCAGCACAGACTACTGAGATGCCTGCAG
Source organism: Dicrostonyx torquatus (assembly GCA_028555095.1). Lineage (NCBI taxonomy): Eukaryota > Metazoa > Chordata > Mammalia > Rodentia > Cricetidae > Dicrostonyx > Dicrostonyx torquatus. The sequence continues at coordinate 3,879,156 of JAQHUG010000005.1, forward strand.
ATTCCAAGCCTTTAGATAAGGACCCTAACTGGAGGCCAGCCCAATTCTCTGTACACACCCTAATTCCAGCTTCAAACTAACTTCCCTTTGGCCAGGTAATACACCTAGAGTTTGGGGAACAGGATGCAAATATCTATAGGGGTGCCGTTCCACCACCTCAGCCTCTTAGCCAGGTTTTCCTGAAGGTGGCCTGTTGCTTTTGGTCACAGCATTGATTCTGCTGTGTGTGGTCTGATTTCTTTGGTCGTTTGCATATCATCTTTCTCCACCTCAGGAGTGTGAACTCTGCAAAGGCAGGATCTGACACCTTGTGTTGTCCCGGGCACACTGTTGGTATCACATGACTGTGAGACAAAGGGAGTTAGAGGACTTGGTCTCTAGGTTGAGTTCAGAGGGTAAGCAGAATGGTGCAGGGTGGGCAGGGACTCTGCACAAAGAACAGCCAGCACATATGGGCCGAGGAGGACAAATGGGTGGGTTCAGGTCCTGAGTGGACTGCCATGCCCAGAGTGTGGGCTAGCTGCCTGTGGGAGGAAGGGGCAGAGAGATGAGCAGGAAAGACCAGCATAGATCCAACCAAACATGCAGGCTCTACACTGGCTGGCTTGCTACACCTGAAGAACTTGCCTTTCCTCTCCAGTTGGCGGAGATGTCAACACCAGGGTGTGGCAAATGGGCACAGATCCATACCAGAGTCAGACACACTGGGGTTCAAGTTTCACTTCTGCTGCTTATAGTCAAGGCCTTGAGTAAGACATCACACCTCTCTGGGGACATCACTGCCATTCTTTATTCAACAATGTGGTCCAACCCACCCAATCTTCTTTGCTTTCACCTGTGTGGAACCTGAGACCTTGGTCGCTAGTCTGCCTTGCAGCGGGTGGCACAGCCAGTCTGCCTTGCAGCAGGTGGCATGGATCTGGCTAATGAGCCAGAGACAGAATCTCTGAATGATGCCCTGGTAATAGAAAAAGTCATATAAAAGGGGGGGGCTAAGGTGAGATAGATAGAATTTGATTTTGTTTTTCTCCTCTCCTTGCTTTGAATGCCAAATGATCACAAGGGAAGCAGCACCTTGTGTACGTGACTTGGTAATCCCAAGGAAAACCTTTGAGATTACCACAGAGCAAGGCGTTTGTAGCCAGCCACTCTTGGGGCAGTAGATGGTATTTTGTGGGTATTTGGCTACATTCTCTGAACCTCACTCTCTGCTATTAATCAGGCTAGGCATTTTTTATCAAGCTTGTGTGTCAAGAGTTCCTTTGCCAAGAACAGAGAGTGAGGCCCCTGTGCCTATCGCCTTTGGAGGGGAGAGAGGCAACAACTGTGTAAGCAGAGATTTCTGACTGGAGATGCTAGGAAGTGAAGGTGATGGGATGCAGACAGTTGGCACATATGATGTGGGTCTTCACGAGAGCACTCTGAAGAGGTGACTCCTGGTTGAGACCTGAATGTGTAGCTACAAACAGAATAGAGGGTGGGAGCAGCATGGGCAGAGGGAACAGTGGCTGCAAAGAAAGGCCTTGGCACAGGTCAGGAAATGGGCAGTGAACGAAGGGGGAATGGGAGATGAACCAGATGGTGCATGCAGAGTGGATCTGTTTTAGATGCAGACAGGAAGCCACTGGGAGGCTTATATGGGGGGGGCGGTGGGGGCAGTGGACAAGGATTGAGTACTTGGTATACCACAGGCACCTAATAAATGCTCCATGGCCGCAAAAGAGGGTGCATTGAACCTTCCCTTTCTCAGGTTCCAGCAGCCCTTCCAACCCCCAGCTCCTGATCAGGAGACCCTTTGGGCTGCCTTTTAAGTCCTCCCCTGGGGCCATTTGCTCCCTCCAGAGCAGACGACTATAATTGCTGCTTTCCACAATGACATAAAAATCTAAAAGGCACAATCAATACAGCGGCACACACATCATGGTTTTCATTGCAAACGATAAAAGTGTAAACAGCAGGGGTGGTGGGCTCCCAGGCTGCAGTGGGGGTGGGGTACTTCCCTGGTCTCCCTGCCCATCCTTTTTCTTCTGGGGCACTGGATCCTCCCCAGCCTGGGAATGACTCCCGCCTTTACAGTCTGCTGGAGCACGGGCTTTTCTTCTTCCTGCCAGTGTAGCAACCTCTATTTCTAACCCTGATTTCTGAATTCTGGTCTGTTCCTTGCTTGCCTGAGATGTCTGTCTCCCCAAACATGAAGTTCCAAGTGGCTTCTTAGATGCAGATCTTGGGACAAGGGTGTCTCTAGAGTATGAATTGACCTTGACCCTGTTTCTAGCCCAGCCCTTGGCAATCAACTTCTTTCCCTCCACGTCCAGCCTACCACCCACAGCTTGTGTGGCAACGTGCACAGAAACATTTATGTCTCCAGCTTTCACATCCTCCCGGCGACGACTTCCTCAAACTGGTTACTTAATGAACGTCATCCAATTCCGCTTCTGTCTTGCCACAGCCTCATTTGCGAAAGCCAATCTGCTTTATGATTTTAACCTCTGGCTAGAAACTGCTCCCAATTTCATGTCATCCATAAACTTGATGAACGATTAGCTTGCTTCTCTGCAGTCATTCATTTGCTCCACCGGCATTTAGTGAGCGCCTACTGGATGTTAGGTGCTGGCTACACGATGGCGGAAGCTGGCTTTGCGGGCCTCGTGTTCAGGTGGTGTACCAACCTGTTCCTGTTCACGAGATCTGGGCTTCTTCGGAGAGGAGGAAGTTTAAATTTACTTGAAAATGCCGCAAGGGGGATTGGTTTTACAGCGTCGAAAGTCATGGTTTTCCCACACATGTTTCTATTCAGGCGCTCAGGACCTGCAGTGTCAGGCCTGAAGCCGTCTAGAGCCGCAGCTTTGCTGCCTCCCAGCAATGCTCATTTCCATCAGGTTTTCATCCTGAGACTTGTGTGGTAGCAAACGGGAAGAGGAAAGTCTGCCTCTTCCTCAACAAATGCAGCAAACGCTGTGTGAGACTTGGTGGTGGGTCACCTCCTGGGTCCACCCGTGATCCATCAACACACCAGAAGGATCTCAAACCCTCTGGCTGGCCATGCCTGAGTCACGTGGCATTGAGCCCTGGCACTGGGGTGGGGCCAGCTGCATTATCATAAAGCTATAGACTGAAAGAGATTCTCAGAGGTAGACCTCCTGAGTGCTGAGAAGGGGGAGTGGATGCTGGTTTTTGTCAAATATGCCTCCTCCTACCTGCTCGGGTACAAGGAGACTGTCCAAATCCTCTGGTGATGTAAGTGGAGCCCTGAGCCCTCCCCTATCCCATCATGCCTTCTTGTGCTGGTTGGCTTTTGGCTTTCTGCCGTCCTAGACGCCAGCATGTTATTCCAGTCCTTTCTCTCAAGCTTGGCCTTTGATCATTTTGCTCTTCCTGCCCCCAAATCCGGCTTCCTGACCTTTTCAGAACTTGCTAGGCCTCCACAGCACCTTCCAGCTCACCTCAACTTACTGGGTTGTGGTAGCCTCCACCCATTGTCCCCTTCCTTGGAGACAGATGGAGCAGTGGATCACAGAGGGTGGGGCTTCTGTGACAGACAGATCAGATGTCTGGTTTTTTTTTTTCTTTTTTTCTTACCAGGGCTGGGGTTTGAACCTCATACATGCTCTAGGGTTAGGTTTGGCTGCAAATGACAGAAGCCACCTGAAAGAGGAAAGCCCTGCTACAGTGAGAGCAAGAGTGATTTTATCTTTCAGATGGTCGGGAGCCTGGGGTTGCAAGCCAGGAGCAGCACATCCCTTCCCTCAGCAGCATCAGTGGCCTGGCTCTGCTACACACACCTCCTCATCATGGCTGTTAATTGGCTATCAACTGACTGCATCTGGAATCAACTAGAACCCAAGCCTCAGAGTGCCCCTGAGAGGGATGGGCTTTCTTACTCAGATTATTTGAAGCAGGAAGTCTCAATCCTAAATGTAGGTACCACCTTGTGCTTGCAGCCCAGCTGAAAGGATACAGATGAAGGAAACTTTGCTCTTTGCCTGCTTGTTCTCACCCTCTCTGGCAAGTTCATCTACTCTGCTGCTGAGGTGGTTCCGTAACTAGTGTTAGAACCTATGTCTCCAGGCTTCCCATGTAGGCTGAAGGTCAGCCACTGTGCTGGTCTGTGAATGAAATGAGGGTATGACTGCTCTTAGGTATGGTTGAGGAGAAGGGTTATTGTAGATAGGAGGGAGGGAGCAGCCAGAGGCATCTGAGAGAGTCCAGAGCAGGGAGAGAAAGAAGTAGACCGAGTGGGGGTGGGTGAGGGAAGAGAGAGGAGCAATAGGGGGAACAAGGAGCCCAGAGTGGAGGACCAAGAGAACAAGTGGCTGAAATGGCAGGGTTATGTAGGACAGAAAAGCTGGAGCAAGGGAAATGTAGTTCTTCTGGGTTGGAGAGGTTTAGGGTGGGAGGCAGGGTGAGCAGAGCTGAGAGGAGCAAGATGGCTATAACGGGTTCTTGTGACCCTGTGGGAGGGCCTAGCGGCCAGGCAGCCACTTGTCCTGAGTTCTTTTTGGGACCTAACACTTTGAATAAGAATGGTCCCCATAGGCTCATGTGTTTGAATGCTTAGTCACCGGGGAGTGGCAGTACTTGGGCGGAATTAGAAGGTGTGGCTTTATTGGAAGAAGCACATCACTGGTGGGGGGTGGGGGGTGAGTTTTGAGGTTTCAAAAGTCCAAGCCAGGCCCAGTATTCCTCTCTTCCTGCTGCCTGCAGACCCAGAGGTAGAATTCTCAGCTACTTCTCTAACACCATGTCTGTGCGCTGTTGTGCTCTCCATCACGATGACAATGGACTAAACCTCTGAAACTGTAAGCCATTCCCAATTAAATGTTTTCCTTTGTAAGAGTTGTCCAGTCATGGCTTCTCTTCACAGCAATAGAACATTGACAAGGGCAGCAACTTTCCAGGGATCCTCCAGGCCTTCAGCTCCAGATGGGGACTGCTGAAGCATCCAGCCTCAGGACTGATTCTCAGCCTCCCCAGTGTGAGAAAGTCACTGTTGACTTCCTGGCCATTTTGTGTGAGCCAGTGGAACGAACGAGGCCCTTTTAATATGTACACCCAGCCCAGCCTGGCTAGCATGGGGAGAAGAGCATGAGGCTCAACTGCACACACTCTCATTCTCAGTCCTGTTCCTTTGGAGAACCCCGACTAATGGCAATGGCACGAGCCCACTGCTGTGAGGACAAAGACACAAAGGAAGGGACACTCTTCCTTTGAGGCCATTTCCCAGAATTTCGAACAACGTTATGGTCATTATTAAGGTGTTCCAGTTAAAACAAATGTCAGGGTTAAAATACAAACTATAAATATCGAGAACTCCAGAGAACATTCATGAGAAGGCTTGCTTCTGGATATGTAATGACAAAGTTACTGAGACAGGAAAGGCCTGCGCTCTGGGAAAAATAAGAGAGTCTAGGCAGGCTCCTGCATTCCCTACAGACCCTCCCTGGGGAGCACACGCAAGACACTGCTACCCTTTCCCCTAGTAAACTTCTGGCCTTTGTGGGTAGTTACTCCTTTACAAAAAAAAACTGCATCAAATAGATTTTATATATTCCTGCATCAAATTCATCTAGTTGTAACAGACTTAAGTGTGGGTAAGGATGGCTTTTAAGAACATCTCCCCTAAAGGGCTGGAGAGAAGGCTCGGGAGTTAAGCACATTGTCTGGTCTTCCAGAGTACCTAGATCCAGTTCCCAGCATCCACATGGTGGCACACGGCTATCTGTCATCCCAGTTGGGAAGGAGTGGGGAGGGAATTCCAGAGGGAGGTGGTACTCCCCCTTTATGACAAAGATCTGTGGCCCAAAGTGGGGAGGTTGGAAAGAGCAAAGAGGGGGAGCAGCTGTGGGCCTGCTAAAGATTCAGAGGGGGAAGGACATAGACACTGAGGGAGGGGGACATGGCAATACAGCATGTCTGCACTCCAGCCCCTCAGAATGTGTGTACAGCCATAACCTTAATCAGCTGCCCTAGGAAGATAAGGCAGATACGGAGAGCTGAAAATGTCAGTCCAGCACCCTGTCTATGCTCTTCTGATAAAACTGTTCATGGCTCCATCAGGGACTCAGAATTGCTGGGATTTTGTTTGCTTGTTTGATTGGTTTTTGCTATGTGGTCCAGGATGGCCTCTAACTCTCAAGTCTCCTTTCTCATCTTCCCGAGTGCTGGTGTGACAGGTATGTAGCACCCTGCCCGGCTCCTTAAGTTATTCCTTTTTCATTTTAGAGGTATTTTATTTACTTATGTGGAGTGTTTTGCCTGCCTGTACATACGTCCACCAAGTGTGTGCCGACGCCCATGGAAGTCAGAAAAATCAGATCCCCCGGAACTTGAATTAAGGATGGTTGTAAACCATCATATGGATTCTAGGAACTAAACCTAGGTCCTCTGCAAGAGCTGCAAGTGCTCTTAACCAGTGAGCCATCTCTCCAGCCCCCTCCTTACTCTGACTGAAAAGGATTTCTTTTCTTTCCTCTGGGAGGGGGGGGCATCAGGCACAATCTGTGCCACCCAGAGAGATGAGAGGACTCTCCCACTTTGTCCCCAGCAGACATTCCTGTGAGTCTGTGGTGCCTGGCCCAGCAGAGGCAGCAGTGAGATCTAAAGCCTTGTTTCCATGGAAGACTTATGAGTCTCTCTTGGATGGGTCTGTTGTTATTGATGTGGTCTAGGACTGGCAAACACGGGCTCTGCTACCCAGTGCACCTGAAAAATGTGGAGCGACCTTTCTGTTTGCACAGCCAGCCTGTAAGCAGGGCCAAGCTGTGTCCTTCAGCTCTCTCAAGGGTTTCTTGACAGATACTGAGTGAAAAGGGACATGGTTAATGTGAGCTGAGAAACTTGGAAAAAGCTGCTGCACAGAATGCCACTGAATGCTCATGAGCCTGGGTTGGGGAGGGCCTGGAGTGGTGATGGGGAGCTGTGTGTATGTGTGTGTGCGTGTGTGCATGCGTGTGTGTGCATGTGTGCGTGCGTGTGTGTGTGTGTGAGAGATCTAGAATGTTGCATGTCTGTTTGTGGGGCAAGTAGGAGGCCTCAGGTGATAGCATGAAGAATAAGGATGGTTCCCGGCACTCCAGTACCAGTGGGGGAAAACGGGCGGACAAAGGAAAGTCATGGAGGGGGGTATGAGTAAAGTTTATGATGTATATGTACAAAAGTCATAAAGAAATCAAATATTTTGTGTGCTAACTACATATTTTTTAAGAACATGGTTGCATACAAAAAGTAAGAAATAAAGAAAAAAGGAAGGTAAGAAGGAAGGGAGGAAGGAAGGAAGGAAGGAAGGAAGGAAGGAAGGAAGGAAGGAAAGAAGGACAGACAGCTGGCCCAGTAGCAGAGGACTGCTGCCTCTCTTGAGCGAGTTCCTCCCTCTGCCTTACAACCCTGCCTTGCCCTTGGACTCACAAACGACTCCCGACTCCCATGGTGCAGAAGCTCCCTTCTCTGGCCTCAGTTGCCTCCCCCCCTCCACTTCTCCTGGCTCACCTTCCTTTGCTACACTGCCTCCTAGATCTGCAGGTGCTGTGCTCTGTCTGGAACGTTCTTTCTAAGGCTCACCTATCTCCTTCTACCTCCTAAACAAACATTAAAGTTTCTAGCATCATCCATCCTAACTATGTCCCCCATTACTACTGTGAGATGATCAGCAGTTGGCATGACGTTCTGGTTTGTTGCCTGTCCTCCTACAGGAGCCACCGTGTCTCTTGTGCTCTCTGACGTATCTGCAGCACAGCAGAAACTCAAGGATGAAGGGAAGAGGCAGTCTCATTTCAGGTTCCCTAGAAGTCATCCATGGGACGAGGTTGCAGGTGTACCCACTTGCTGTAGGAGACACTAGGGAAGAGAAACAGGGACTGAGAATGGGAGGTGAGGGGGCATCTCACTCGGCTCCGGCTATGGGCAGTCTGACTTTGCCTGCACGATGGGAGCTCCCCTCTCCTTTTTCTGCCTGAGGGATGGGGGTATAAGGTGCTAAACAACCTGATCCATCAGCTGCTGGCTCAGGGCTGTTCTTGGGACATTGATTTCTATCACTTCTGGCCTGTGGTGACACAAGTAGAGTGGCCAGAAGGTGCTAGAGAAAGACTTCAAGTGAAGCAAGCCATGAAGGGGTGTTGGGAGTCAGGTTGGTGTTTGTGACAGAGCATACCTGTACACCTGTATTTGCTTCTGTGGAGAGAGAGCACTAATGCAGGCAGATGATAGGCCAGACCTCAGGGACAGCCCAAACCAGGGTAGTGTGTAAGGTTTGGTTCCACTGGGTAAGGACCTGCAGCCTTTGGCAGTCAGCCCAGCCCAAAGTGGATACTTTCAAAGTGGATACTGAGCTTTCTCATGTCATACTACAGGGAGTCTAGAGCAACAGCCCTGGGATGGGAAAGTAGAGGTCTGGTGAACTCAGCTCTTTCCCCGTCTTTTCTGAATTGTTGGCATGTCAGTTCTGCCCTGAGTCTAGCTCTCTTCCATGGCCACGGTGACTTCCGTGTCTCCAAGATTAACATCCAGATATCTCAGCACCCAGAGAAAGCTGGGTCTCTCTTTGAGATTCTCTCATAAGAACAAAGAAACATCTGGTTTCCCTTCATTTGCTCCTACATCAGTGAGCCACCAAGTGTCGACATAAACAGTTTCAGGTAAGAATGACACGGGGCCGGTGACCAGTGGCGTCTGGGAAACACATTGCCATCCCCTGTGAAGGGGAGGATGGCTGAGGGGCTCTGACACAGCAGAGCCTGACAGCGCCAGTCTTGAAAGAATTGTCATGGTTTTTGATCTGTGAAGAGTCCTTGTGCCCTGGCAGATGGTTGCCCAGCCTCCTTGCATCCCCCAGCAGCCCCTGGAGGCAGGTCCTGGGGCAGGGGCGTTTGCAAGGCTGGTGGGGCAGAGGAAGCTCTGTTCCCATTGGCAGGTGTACATTGTCTGTGGCAGCTAATTACATAGGATGGATGACTCTGACTGGGGCAGGAGCCCCTCCACCCATTCTCCTTCCTCTAGCTGAGCTGGAGCAGGTGGTGGAGACAGCACAGGGCTCCCATGATGGCATGACCCCTTGTGGGGCTGTTTATCACTGGGGATGTTTAAGCCCTGCCTGAGGCCAGAACAGGTGGTACACCAAGGACCAGGGATAGAGAGGCAATAGACGTTAACCCCTTTGTCACTGTTCCTGAAGGGATCCTGTCCTTGAAGAAGAAAGGTGTTGAAGAGGAGAAGTAGACAACAGGGGGGGAAATGAGGGGATAACTCTCCTTGTTTTGTCCTGAGATGGGGACTCTCATGTAACTTGAGCTAGCTTCTTATGTAGCCAAGGATGACCTTGGTTTTCTAGTTCTTCTGCCTCTATTTCTAGAGTGCTAGGATTAAAAGGTGTATGTAGCCATGCCTGGTTAATGTAGCACACCTAACTGGGCTGCATACTGAGCCAGGTTTCCTTGCGTTTAAAATATTTGAAGCTGGCTGAGATGGCTCAGCAGGTAAAGGTGCTTGTCATCAAGACTGATAACGTGAGTTTGATCTCCAAAACCCAAATAATGGAAGGAGAGAACCAATTCCTGCAGGTTATTCAACTTCCCGTAGGCTATGTGGCATAAGGGGGCATACACACATATACACCTAAATATAAAATAGTTGGAGATTGAAAGCATTACTTCATAGGCTAGAGAGATTGTTCCACAATTCAGAACTCCAGCTGCTTTTGCAGAAGACCAGGTTTGGTTCCCAGCCCCTGCACGACAGCTCACAACCACCTGTAACACTCCAGTTTCTGGGGATCTGACATCTGCTTCTGGCTCTATAGGCACCAGGCACTTACATGGTGCACCTACATACATTTAGGTAAGCAATCCTACACATAAAACAAAAGAAATATTTATGTTTGTTTGGTTTGTTTTTTGTTTGTTTTTCAAGACAGAGTTTCTGTGTGTAGCCCCAGCTGTTCTTGAACTCCCTATATAAAACAGACTGGCCTCAAACTCAGAGATCCTCCTGCCTCTGCCTCCTGAGTGCTGGGATTAAAGGCGTGTGCCACCATGCCCAGCTAAAAATAAATCTTTTTAAACATAGAAAATAAGATTTCAGCTAGAGTGTGGCTGTTGAACTGGGTGCCCTAGCTAGCAGTGAAACAGATGAAAAGCCATGTGTGGGAGTTTTGGAGAGCTCTGGTGTACTCACTTATTCTGGCCAACTTCTAAACACCCATTGTGTAACAGCCAGGCTCACAAACCCTTAAGAACCAGTTCCCAGGAGCAGGTGAATTCCCCCTCCACCCAGGGGCATTCTTGTCTTTGACATTGGATGTGTACAGCATCACACATAAGAAACCATAGAAGCCGGGCGGTGGTGGTGCACACCTTTAATCCCAGCACTTGGGAGGCAGAGGCAGGCGGATCTCTGTGAGTTCGAGACCAACCTGGTCTACAAGAGCTAGTTCCAGGACAGGCTCCAAAGCCACAGAGAAACCCTGTCTTGGAAAAAAAAAGAAACTATAGAAACCCTCCATGTGTGGAACCATGCTCCAGGGACACCAGACAGATCCCATCCCTGCTCCAGGGACACCAGACAGACCTCATCCCTGCTCCAGGGATGCCAGACGGACCCCGTTCCTGCTCCAGGGATGCCAGATAGACCCCATCACTGCTCCAGGGACTCCAAACAGACCCATCCCTGCTCCTCTGAACACAGAGGGGTGGGGTAAGACTGTCATACAGAGCAGCACTGTTGCTGGGACAGCAGCTCACCAGGATGATGCAGAGCTGAGAACCTCTGGCCTCTAGCCTGGGAGTACACAAGGAGAGCACTGTCCACCTTGTCCTCACTGAGGACTAGACCTCGGGCAGTTCTGCCTTCTTGTCTGTTTGCAGGCGTTCCTGGAATTCTCACCTACTCTGTCCCATGCGTTTCCATTATTCCTGTCTTCTCCTGGTCACTATGCCCTTGGTCCGGGCAGGTTCCTCATTGTTGTCAAGGCCCCAAGGAATCTCTTGAGACTTGTTCTGTTTTGTTACTGGGTGTCAGTGCGGAGGGACAGTCCAGGCATGGGTGGCTGATGTGGTTCCCCTAAGTGCCACACACAGTTCATACAGGGGGCATCTTTTTCTGCATCAGCAAACTCCTTCCTTGAAGTCTGCTTCCTAAAGTCTCTCACATTCTCGGAGCAGGAGAGAGAGAGAGAGAGAGAGAGAGAGAGAGAGAGAGAGAAAGTATGTGTGTGAATGGTGTGTGTGCAGCCAGGATAGAACCTTACCTAGACTTTTTCCAGCACAGAAAGAGAGCACTGCAGCTCCAGCACGTCATCCTCATCATCTATGCCCTAGAAACACTTAAGCATGCATGGGCAGTCCATTATTATCATACCCAAGGTTCCACAGTCTTCCTTTATTCTGTCTATCCAGTGTCTCCTGGTAGATGCCTTCTTGATGGCAAGACTGGAAGCAACCAGCTAGAAACAACCAGCTGGAAACTTGGGTAATTTAGTACATGGGTGGAAAGAGGTCCATTGGCCGGCTAAAGGCTACCAAAGAAGAGATCTGGTTAGTCATTCTCATTAACTCAGACTATGAAACCCAATATGAACTTGCAGCTCCAGCTGCCTTCTTTAAACTCCAAGTTTAGTTAATAAAAACATAGCAGCCCTGACTTTGTGTTTGGCGCGCGCGCACGCGCACACACACACACACACACACACACACACACACACGGGGGGAAAAAAAAGAAAAGAAAAGAAAAGACAAGTGTGATTGAGAAGGGAGAGCATGGAGGTGCTGGAGAGCCATGAAGTGCTCCACAGATCCATTTAGACATGGAGTTTATATTACCCTGTTCCATCTGCTGATGTGACCACTTCAAACTGGAGAGATTCCTTGGAGGGGCCTCCATGGGACAGCTTGGAGGCGTTCTCAGTTCCTGGGCAGGCGTCTCTGCTTGTCTCTCTGGGAGGAAGGCGGAGCAGGCAACACTAGCATCGCTGTGCGCACAGTGCCGACACAGCATAAGCTTTTTTCTTGCATCTGAATCTCTAAGTCGTCGATGTCTCTGGGCAAGCCAGGGCTGTGGCAGAAACTGTTAATAATAGATACAAGCGGCTGTCTGGTAACGAATTGCTGGGGATGGTCATTAGCATTTTAATTTAGCCATTTCTTCCCATTCACCTCTGGAGACCTGAGTTCGAATCTGAAATTGGGGTCGCCAGTGGAGGCTTACCCAAGTCCTCCTAATCTCTCCCGCTGGTGTTTTTGTCACACCAATAGCCACAGCCCAGGGCTGAATTTGGCCTGAGGGGGGCACTGTCACTCCAGGCTGTAGAGTAGCAGCCTCTGTCTTTCAGGGAGCTGGTGGGGCTGAAGAAACTGCTGGGTGGGGCTGGGTGGAAGTAGCAGGAATGGGGCCTGGAGCCATGGAGGAGGTGGCAGGTCAGGACGAGAAGAGACCCGAGGACAGGGAGAGAAAGGAGCATGGACAGTCTGCAGTGAGCAGGGAGGGAGAGGGGTCACTGCCATCTGTCCCTTCCCCCATCCCTCCCTTTCATCTTCACAAGCACCAAGTTTCTTGATGTTTCTTCCAGTCCAGATTTACTGCTTAACTAACGTCACATAAAACTTAAAAACATGGTCCAGAGAGATGGCTCTGTGTGTAAAGGCGCTTGCCACCAAGCCTGATGACCTGGAAATTACAGAGAGGAAGGAGAGAGCAGACTCTTGTCAGCTCTGATTCCCATTCCACCCCCAAACAAGTAAATAAATGTAAAATAATCAACTTCGAAACATCAGTAACAGTGAAAGTTCTGTTAGTACAGGTGACTGGGGAGCGTGGCAAGGTTTGGAGTGTGCTGAGGCAGAAGTCCACCTGCATTTGTTGTGTGGGTGAGAGAGGACACGGCAGAGCCCCTTTGCCTGGTCCTACACCTCACCGAACCTTGACGATGCAGTCAGCAGATAGAGGCAACGCCAAAGATAAATCTCACTTTAGGGAGTCCCAAGGCCCGCAATGAAAAATGGCCAGCTGTTTTCCTTGTCGGTGGCAAGTTCAGGCTCCCGGGGCTTCAGGGCCAGGCAGAGCATCAAAGGAAGCATGTGTGGATGGAGAAGGTAGTTGCTTGGGCTCTGAAAGACCATGGTGATGTAGAAGGTACCAACTCTGCCTGGTTCTGAACACTCAAAGCAGAGGGGACCAAATTCCAGTGTTGCTTCTAGGCCTGGCATGTGGGGCTTGTCAGTGGTGACCCAAAGCTGGTCATTTGTTGTCTTCTTATCTTTCTGATACCATCTTTATCACTTGGGCTTTGGCTGAGCATTGAAGTTGTGGAAAAGAAAGGGCATGTGTGTGCTCCACAGTGGGAGTAAAGCATGGCTGACTCCCACGCACGTCGCATCACCTGGTGGTTGCTTTCTTTTTTGGCTTGCTGCATTGTTCCTTAGTTTTGTCAAGGCTAGCTATTTTCAGGTCACAGATCAGTTCCCAAAAGTCTTAGCAACTCCTCAGGTCCCAAGGGTGAGGTTTCTGTTCCCTCAGCCCCACAGTTGCCTAGAGTTGCCGGGGATGGGGGTGAGGTGGGGGTGGGGGGGTGGGCAGGAAAGGCTGTCTCGGCAGTGCATACCCAGGTTCTGTTGATGTTAGGGCATGAACTTGGCCTCTGGGTAGGTGTGCTGCTCCCAACTTTGCCACCTGTGTCGTGGTCTTTGCCCCTGAAATCCTGTTTCCCCATATGGAACAGCAAAGGTGCTCAGGTGACGACATGGCTGACCCTCAGCAAATGCAGAAACGGCAGCCATCACATCTGTTTGTGCTGAGGATTGCTGGGATGGCAGTGTGGTTACAAGCTTGAATTCTCTGTGGGGGACATCTGAATTAAACCCCTGCAGCTATCTCTTGCCCAGTACGGCCTCTCTGAGCCTTATGGGATGGGCAAAGAACTGCACACAGCCCTCTGGGGCTGCGTGAGCGCTGCTCCCACTAACTCATCCAAGCAAATGTGCACTACAGTGTGCTTAGTGCGTGTGTGACTGCCACACCTCATCTAGGATAGCTTTCTGCTTGGGTCCACTGCCTGGGATGATCTTTGACCTTCAGCTCCTCTCCTTTCCACCCCAAGGTAAGTGCTGCTGAGCCCTCAGATGGGAGCAGGCTGAGGACAATGGAAGCTGCTAAGGGACAGACTGAGCAGAGTTGCCAGATCAAGCTGAAGGACAGGTAGGGGTGACTTGAAAGTCCTTCCTTGTGCACAGCCGAGGGCTCCATAGCTATTGGTCAATGTGCATTGGCTTGCGCCCTCTCCTCTGTAATTTTAAGGGGGGTCCTTGCTGCATAAAGAAGTGTTACCATGGCAACCTCCCGGTTTCACAAAACAGTCTTTCCACCCAGAACCAATGTCTTCCCTCCCTGTCTCTAAGAGAGGCTTCTGGGTGGGACATGGGTTGCTCTAAGCCTCAGGACTCTGGACAGAAGCCCAGAGTTCAGGCAGGCTTCACTCCAAACACTCAGGCTTGGTGCCAGTCTGTGAAGTACCCAGTCGGGCAGCAGTTTATGTGTGGGTAACCTCTATTTCTTGTGTGTCTGTGGCACCCAGTAATGCACCAGGTGCTGGCTGGGACCTCCCCAGGATTGAGGACAAACAGAACCCTGCCTTCAGGCGGTAGAATTCCTGGCAGCTTCCTTTCGAGTAAAGGGGAAAAAAAAATGTAAGACATCTTTGACCAGGGTTAATAGCTGTGAAGAAAATGAAATCAAACCACGTGGCAGACAGACAGCAGTGAGGGTCAGGGAAGCCCTCCCCGCCCTTGGAGCCAAGCCTAAGCATGGGAGGAAAGGCAGCCTTGCAAAGCCCTGGGCGCTGTGAGGGCAAAGGTCCTGAGACAGGTGTGAGCGAGGATCAGGAAGAGGCTAGAGGCCCAAGTGTGGTGGCCAAGGGTATTGAAGGCATATGGATGGGGAATATAAGTGGGGCCAGAAGTGGGGACTTCACAGTAACTGTACTAAGCAGGATAGAGATGTGTGTGACATAGAATTTTAAAGTTCTTTGGAGTACTTGGGGGACAAGCTGGTCTCCTTATCTTCCAGTGTTCCCTGGTCTTGTACCACAAGTATTGAAAAAACCGCTCATCTGACTTAGGAGTGTACCCACATCTTCCAGAACAGGTCCTGGTGCCTACCATGTGGCCTGACGATTATTCTCACTGCTACTCAGAAGTCTTCCACCAGTGTCGCTCTCTCCTCTCCATGACTTTGACTTCCTGGTTATTGATAGAGAAGCCTCCTCCTCCTCCAGCCCCCCGCCCCAGCAACCCCAAAGCTAACTAAAGCTCTTTCTGATGAATGGACAGGATTGTCCCCGTGAATCTTCAGCCAGCTCAGTCCCGGGCAATCCATTGCTCATAACTCTGCTAAGAGTGCTGAGTGACAACTGTGACAGCTGGATAGAGGATGAAGTAAGAGGTCTGATAAGTGGGATTGATGGCTGTCCTTGCTCATGATGGGCAGAGGGAAGGGCAGGGATGAGCTCAGGGTGAGTTATTGCCTCCTTCGGGGTGTGTGGAGGTCTGGCTGGCTCCAGCCCATGTACCCAACAGGCTTCCATCAATCCCCAGGCCTCAAGAATCTCATACCTGAAACTTCAGAGGGGCCCCTGCATTTGGTTGCCCCGAGAGCTTGAGAGAAACCAAATACTTTTCTCAGGCTACAAAGTGAATCCTGGGATAGAGGAACACACAGGCCTCATGGTGGGGATGGGTGTCTCCTCGTATGCTGTGGGAGACACACAGGATTCTTCTTTACACATGACAGAGAGTGAAGCCAGAAGTCTGAGCCCAAACGTCCTTGACTGGCTAAGGTAGCTGAATCATTGGGGGATGTCTCTTCTTTCACACATGGCTTGATCCACACTCCAGTGATGAGAGCAGTCTTTGTTTATTGGACACACACTGGAGCAGGCTCTGTCCTCTGCAGGCTTTTTTCTTGTAACATGATGGCTGTCAGAGCCTTCTAAAGCCACCTATTTGTGCCCAGTGGGGAAAAAAGTCTCAAAACTGAATTAAAACTGCAGCATGAAACCCCACTGGGTCATGTGCTTCTGTGTTAATTAACCTATCACTGTGCAAGGGAAGATGGGAAATCCTGGCTGGCTAACTCTGAAGTTGCATCCTACCCAACTGCATGGCTGGGAAGCTTGGGGTTCTCCAGGGAAGAAGGAGGAGAGGTGACACACACACACACCTTATCATTTCTTCCCATTGCCCCTTTCCCTTGTCCCCGCCTGCAGACCCTATGGACACTTGAGTTCTGCTATTGCATACAAAACTGTGTGGCTGTCAGGATGCTGGCTGCAGGCGACAGAAACTCAATTAGAATTGGCAAGAGCCAAAGGCAGCTGTCTCATGATAGTAAAAGCCACTGATCTTCTGTAGTGTTGGGACTGAGTGGTTCCAGGGCCTTGGAAGGCAGCATCAGATCAGATTTCTCTGTTCTTGTTCTGGGTTCCTTAGTCAATTTCTAGAGGGATGGTCAATTTCTGAGCAGTCTGCTCTGGAGAGATGGGATTGGGACAGGTCAGCCAGACCTGGGTCCTCAGTGTGTTCTCACCGCTGAGGGACTGAGAAGAGGACAGAAGGGACCTTGGAAGGAAAAGATGGCCCAGAGATTGGGTGAACAGAGACAGCAGCCTGGACTGGCCCTGACCCCAGCTGAATTCCAGCACTGCATTGATCCAATTGCTCTCCACAGATCCTTCCCCTGTAAGCACAGAACTGGGGCCATTTCCCTTTGCTCGGAGTGAATACGTGCCTGATAAATACCGCAGAGCTAAGGTTGAGCACAATCTGACATGGAATCGCTGTCTACTCCAGATTCTGGGTTCAGGCCTGCTCAAGAATTACACTCTAACGAGCAAGTGGTGCAATGGAGGCCCGGAGCTGTGAAGCTGTTTGCCCAGGTTGCTCAGCTGGTGAGTGATGGAGTTTGGCATGCACACATCCCTCTGCCTGGCTCTGGAATCTCTCCCTGAATTCCCTTTCCCAACAGGACGCTGTCTCCCAAAGAGAACTCCAGGGAAACAGTAATACATTACTAAACGGTGGGAATCCGTTCTGAGAGTGTATGTTGTCATAGGGTGAACATCAGAATACATTGCATGGACTGAGGCTTCTACACTGTCAGAAGGCCACATGATCTTATG
Organism: Dicrostonyx torquatus; assembly: GCA_028555095.1. NCBI lineage: Eukaryota > Metazoa > Chordata > Mammalia > Rodentia > Cricetidae > Dicrostonyx > Dicrostonyx torquatus. The sequence goes on from JAQHUG010000005.1 coordinate 3,896,314, forward strand.
GGATTGCCACTGTGTGTGGCCCATTGCCAGGGGAAGACTGGAGGGAGTGAGGCTGCACATGACTGCCTCCTGCTGGTTCTGTCTGGCTGGGTCTCTCTTCTGACAGGCAGCTGTTGCTCTGTGACAGAGTGCTTTCTCACACATATGAGCCCTGGGTTCAATCCCCAGCACCAGAAAAACCACAAAACAAAATGGAAAAGCATACTCTTACAAGGTTTCTCTGTAGCCCTGGCTGTCCTGGAACTTGCTCCGTAGACCAGGCTGGTCTCAAACTTACAGAAATCTACCTGCCTCTGCCTCCTGAGTGCTGGGATTAAAGGTGTGTGCCACCACCACCAGGTGAAGAGTATACTTTTATACTAGGTATTTTAACTCATTCCTTTAATTTCATCACTCCAAACGCTGAGGCAGGAGGATTGGTTCCAAGGTCTTCATAGTGAATTTCAGGAAGCCAGAGGGAGAGAGCTACATGGGGAGGGAAAAACCTCACCTGGGTGAACACTTGGGCTTTTCTGAGAAAGAGACAATAGCTGTGTCCCATGCGATGTGCCTGCACCAAGCTGGTCCTGGCACCTTGTGTGCTATAAGGAACTTCCTGCTCTCGGTTTCCTAACTGACTTCTTTCTTCCTAGAGTGTTCATCTTGGCAGTCTTTCTTGGCTCCTTTGGCCGTTCACATCTTAGACCAAAGTTGGCTCCTTTGTTCTAGAAACTCAGCACAAATACGCACACACAGACACACCAGACATACACACACAGAGACACACATGCACAGACACAGACATACACACACACAGACATACACAGACAGACAGACACACAGACAGATACACACACACAGACACACACACAGACATACACATGCACAGACACAAACATACACGCAGACATACACACACACAGACATACACAGACAGACACACACACACAAACACACACACAGACACACAGACAGACAGACACACACAGACACAGACATACACACACAGACACACACACACAAACTCACACAGACATACACACAGACAGACACATACACACAGACACACACACAGACACACACAGACACAGACATAATGCAGACATACACACACAGACACAAACACACAGACAGACACACACACAGACACACACAGACACAGACATACATGCAGACATACACACACACACAGACACACACACACACAGACACAATGAGCAGGTACTGAATGGACTCGGTGGGTTATATTTACATATTGATTTGTGTGTATGTATGTGTAAGTAACAACAGTGGTTAAAGAGGAGGAGTAGGGGAGGAAGGAGGCTGGACCTGGGAGGAGGAGAGGGGAGAAATTATACAATTATATTTTAATTAAATTACAAAAATAAGCAATAAATAGATAAGAAAATGGGAACAAAGGAGCCTTCCCCAGAAGAGCCCCCAATACCAGCATCATCTTGTGTTCCAGAACCCCTCCTGGAAAGTCTCTGTTGGCAAACTCCATCTCATTGGGGTTAAGTTCAGGGAAGCAGGGTTCCTGTTGGCTTTGAAGACACGAGATATTTATAGTCTGATGTGAGCACCCGCAGGAAGGCACTCAAGAACACAGGAAAATGGAAAGTTGGAAACCTCAAGGGTCTTGCACACACTCACAGTGCTGCTCCTGGTTTCTGAGTCTACCAGTTCTTCTTGCCCTGTGTGTCCTACTCGCTGGAATGAGACTTCTGGCTTGTTTGCTGCATGCTGGTTATGAGTGAGTGACTGGAAGCAGGGGTCCTGGGGAAGCCACATGTTAGGTTCCTGGGGAGGCCACACCTTAGGGTCCTGGGGAAGAAGTCACACCTTACAGATTCTGTATGACTGACAGATGGATTAATGAGGACTATTGAAATTATGATGAATTAAAATATTGATCCTGAGTCCAATGGTCATGGAATCTCTTTAGCCTCCCCAATAGCCATTCTTACATCCCATGCCTTTGGAATATAGTAACTTAATAGACCACTGGCTTCTACCAACCCCACAGCTAAGAACGTTGTCAGATAATGTCTGAGGCCTATGGCAGAGGTTTCTCAGCGAGGCTGAGACCACCTGCCTGCTGTTGCCACCAGTGTGTTAGAGACGTCTTGACTTATGAGTTTCTTTGGGTTTGTACTTATAAAAACTTCATGCAACTGGCAGCACCTTGGCTCACAGTATCTGTGAGGGCATCCCAGATCTGTGCTCCTAACCATATTCATTGTATTTGGTTCTAGAATAAATGAGTTCTCACTCCCTTCCAGACAGGAGCTGCTGCTGTGTAGATATAACCGAGACATGAGGCAGTTTGCAATGAGGGCTGACCTGCCGCTGTATGCAGAAGTGTTCCACAGGATCCTGGAGGTCATTTTCTGTCCTCTGGGCTCTGTATGGCTATTGTGGCCTAGGAATTGCAGACACACATTGAAGCTCTGTGCCTGGCACAGCAGGGATGGTAGAGTAAGAATGGGGGGTGAGGGCTGGGCATCTCACATCTCCCCAGATCTTGGGAGAGAGTAGCAACACAGATACCTCCAAGTTCTTTAGGGCCTGGTCCTGGAAGGTTTGCCTGCTGGGAGCGGTCCTTGCCCAGGACCAGCTCCAGCATCATTGCTGGCCTTTCCTGGGTACTCCCAGCCTTTCTGTCCCATCCTGTTATCTGTATTGCTTCCACACCTACATTACTAGCTCTAGGAATGGAAGTTTCTCCCCCATGCATCTTCTCCCATCCCAGGTAAGAGACACATGGCCAGCATACCCAGCTGGACACTAACCTGAAGGGTGGGCTAGGAAGTATCCATCAGTCCCCATTTCTTTCCTGAAAGGAGTCAGGGCAAAGCTGGAGCATGGTACCATCTCCAGTTCCTCCAAGGGGCAGGCTGGATAAGAACGATGCTCCTGGAAAAGGACCCAGGTGTTACAGAGGTCTTCCAAACCCCACCAACAGGGTAAGTCAGCTCCTGTGCCCTGGGCTGCAAGCCCCTGGCCTTGCTGCTCTGCTTCTTGATCCAGGATCCTACTGATCCACTCCTCTGTCCAGGACACATGCCTTTTCATTTAGATCCCAGCAAAGATATTGTTGAAGCATGCATACAGATCTTCTGGAAGGGTAAAAGGAGATGACCCGGACAGGTTAGAAAGTCCAAGATTCGGAGAGCTCCATGTGGGTCTGGGCAGATGCATTTCCCAGACTGAGGGCTCCCTGTTTATCCCACCGAGTGTCCCATGGTATCTTTCTGTCACCCCGCCGGTCTTGTCTGCTTGCCGGCAGCCCCACTGCATCGAAGTGGGCTCTAACAAGGCTCCTCATGATTTCTTTCTGGGTATCCGCAGCTCTGAGTACACGTTCGCATGCAGCAGGAGCCCAGGAAGCATTTTATGAATAAATTAGTAGAAGGGGCCCCTCATAGAGATTAAACAGGCACTCCCTCTACCTGCCATACTCAAGAGAAAGGGCATGAATTCAGCATGAAGTAGGCTGCTGCTGTATGATAAAATGCCAGAGTTTGAAGAGCTTTCTCTGCCCTGGGGCCACCGCCCCACTAATGAGTCAAAGGAGGCTACTTTAAAGCAGTCCAAGTGTTCCCTCTTTTTTTTTTTTTTTTAAAAAAACAGTTAGTCTACAATTGTGCTTCTGACACTTTGCTCTGGCAGCATGGGAGATGTCGGCAAAATTATTATTATTGTTGTTGTTAGCCATTATTTAAACGATCTGCACAGGATGGGCCTGCTTCTAATCTGTTTTGGTTCCCTGAAGACAGTCTTAGGAGATGACTGTAAAAAGCTGCACAGAGCTGCAGGGGAGCACATGCCTGCAGTGAGTCTTAAGGGGCCATTGGGCCGGACAGTGCCACGTTCCACACACCTGGAACACAGAGCAGTCCTCAGCCAACCAAATTGTAGGGATGGAAGAGCTAAACTCCTCAGAGACTTTCCCTAAGTAAGCCTTCTGGTCTCTCAGTGCTTTACAAACATCCCGCTCTAAGTGTCCTCCTCAGCATCTACTTCACACGCAGGCCACAAGGTCACAATGGCGTCCTAGAAGTAAGGATGTTTCAGCAAACAAGGAGGGGAGAAAGGGACGGACAGACTGGACCGAGGGCTATGGGAAGAGAGCTATGACCCACCAGTCAGAAACTCTCATCTACCAACTCCCCTCTTCTACCCAGTCCCACACCCCAGTAAGACCATAGCTCCAGATGGCTCCCATCCACTTCCCCATCCAGGGAGTGACAGGAGGTGGCCCAGGGTTGGGAGGGGGCTTTCCACAGGAAAGGCACATTTCCTGCTTAATGGGAGGTGGCTGGCTTGGTAATGAGCATTCCCGCTAATTTGGAGAAATGATTTAACACCAGGAGAAGCCTGGAAAAATATCTCCTAAATAGAAAATTCTGACCCACCCCCATCAGGCACCAGCTTGGAGAACCATTTTAACTCCTTGGATTTTGGAGCCGTCTATACTGGGAGGGAGCGAGAACATCAGCGCTGCCTCCTTGCAGAAGAAGGTGGCAAGGCAAGTACTAGCAAAGGGAAGGAAGCTGCCACACTCAGGGTCCCTGCTCCTAGCAATGAACTGGGAACACGGTTAGAGCCCAGGGTAGACCTCTACCAACTACCTGGTCCAGCTTGATACTCAGCTCCTGGCCTTCCTGGCTTCAGGAACTAGATGAACAGTGTGAGTGGAGTTCTATTTATGAAGGATCTGTTATGTACCGGGCATCATTGCCCCAGGGCCTTGTGGCTCAGCACACGGTCAGAGATCCAGGGAGGGTGGGTAGAGAGCACCAGATAGGTGGGCAGATACGTGATCAAGGCAACATCAGGCTGTTGCCAACTGACATGCAGAATGAGAAGCAGAGAGGATCCAAGGCGCTAGAGAATATCTCCGTCAGGGAAGAGCATGCCAACAAGTGGGAACGGCAAGGAGAAGGGTCTGAGGTGGGATATTGTGGGGGAGGGGCTGGGGAATGTAGAACAGACAGAGAAAGAGAATAGAAGGGCCCTAAAGGATTCTGTATTTCATTCTGAATTGACCTGGGAAGTCATTGGAAGGCTTCAAAATGGAGACTGTGATTTGGGGTCTAATTTACATTAAAAAAAAAAACAATCACCAGAATTCTCTTTTGGGTGGAGAAAATGGGTAGGAAGTGACAGAAAATTCTGCGTGTGTGAAGTGAAAGGAGAGGGCGGGGAACTGTGTGGAGGTGGCGGAGCCTAGGATTGGGTTTTGGTGGTGGTGGGCAGCCTGGGCTGAAAGACTGCCCTTTCTGGCTAGGCGTGTCCTGGGAGAAAGGTCGCCCGCAGAGGGGGTGAGGCCGGGAGCCAGGCTGTCTTTGGGCTTCAAGAGAGGGTGCCCACTTGTCTTTTTTTTTTTTTTTTTTTTTTTTAAACTTAGCACTCACTTCATAGACCAGCCTGGCCTTGAACTCACAGAGATCTGCCTGCCTTTGCCTCCTGAGTGCTGGGATAAAAGGCATGGGCCACCATGCTTGGTTGAGCCTTTCAGTTTTTGAAGCTAGATCTCCTACTATTTCCCAGGCTGGCCTGGCATTTGCTGTATATCCCAGAATTCCCTTGTCACCCCTTTCTGCCTCATGCAGAGATTACCAGTATAAGCCCCCACCTTTAAATCGGGGACCTGCTTCCCTTGTTTTCGGTAGACAGGCCCCTTCAGGCCACCCTCAGTTATCAGAGAACCCTGAGTTTGCGAATCCCACCTCTGGAGGCAGAATTCTGTATATATAGAAACCATAACCTGGAAGTTCCGGGAGCCAAATTAGAATTCTGAAGTTTAAGCCTGGAAACCATGTAGTTTACTCTGTTTCTCTCCATGCAGGCAAGCCAGGGAAGGAAGTGGAGCCCTTTCCCTAGTTCTTCCCTGCCCAGTGTGCCTCTTTCTGCACTCTGAAACCCAGGAGGCAGCAGGGCTCTGAGCTGGCTATAGCCCTTGGCTATGTGGAGAGGAAAGGAACAGCTGAGCTGATGCCCCTGAACTATCTGTGACTCCCAGGTTTGGCTGCAGGGTGACCATTCCAATGGAAGAGTTTTAGGAGTCAAGATGTTGGTGGTGAGCCCTCACAGGTCTCATTTCTCTTGCCCCAGGGCTCCAAAGACCACTGTGTCCCAGTTGCCCTTGAGACTGAGAGGAGAAAAGCAGAGGTGCAAAGGGGGGCTTCAGCTCCTTCTCTTAAAGGCAGCTGCCTGGAAGGGCAGCATGCATTTGCTTACATCTCATTGGCCAAAATTTACTGCATTGACCACACTTAGTTGCAAAGGGGGCTGGGAAGTGTAGTTTTCAGCTAAACCCTTTGTCTATGACTCCGGTGAGATGGCAGGGTGTGGAAAGCAGGCAGTCACTTTAGTTCCAGGACACTAACAGTGATGCCAAGTAAATAAGATCAAAGCAAACACCTGTTTAGAACTCCCCATGCCTCTTGCCACCTGTTCCTCATGTCACCATGCTCCTGCAGTCCTTACTCAGCCTGTGCATCTCCTCATCGCTTCTAACTGGGCTTCCTTCCCTCCTTCCTTGACTCATTGAATTTGTTTCAGGGCCTTTGTATTTGTTTCTGTGATATCTTACACCAACACCCTTGCGCTACCACCTCACCACACCACTCAGGGCTCAGACATTTAATTCCTCAGAGAAACATGTTGGCACCTTCTGACCAGTGAGTCACTGTCCACCAGAGCCCTCCAAATGATCTGCCCGGTGCTCAGCCTCAGGGTGGCCACTCAGCTAGGAGTGTAGAGTCTTGTGCCCCACAAAACAGTTCAGTAATGATGGTCACACATGCAGGAGCTAAAAGAATCCCAGTCACCAAGTGCTGTCACAGCCGCGGGAACCGGCACGGCAAAGCATAGCTCATGTGCTCGTGATGATGCCATGGACACAAACATGACAAGAGCCACAGCACAGCGCCTGCTGACACACCAGGTCATGTCCTTAGCTTTGCCGTGATTTTAGCATCTATTTCTACTGATTAAAGGAAACTGCTGTCAAACAGCATGTCATGTGACGCTGGCAATAGCATCATTTATGTGTTTGCTGTGTTTACTGCTGTCCATGTTGGGACAGTAGCCTAGAACACACAGGTGTGCATTCTGCACAGTGAGTGTGATTAAGCCACTGGAGGATGCACTCCTTAGCGTGCCCTGCTGTGAAGGACATAGGACTGTATTTTGGTGCCTCCTCCTGGGTCTTAGGCACATACCAGTGTCACCATAGGAATGTGGCTCCTTTAGGGACCTTCAAGGCTGTCCATTAGAAGAGATGCATAATTGTAGACAGGGCTATAGATAGATGTCTGCAATGTCTCCAGTTCATACTACGACTCACCGGTCCCCCAGGGCTCTCAGCCACACCTTTTCAACTTCTTTCCTAGGTCAGTCCTCCTGTTTCTGGTGCCTCTGTTCATCTTATTTGGTTTAGGCTCCTGGGAGGAGCAGAAGAGAGCAACATTTGGGAAATCTTGCATGCTGACTTCTCTTTTCTCCCCTCATTTAGTAAATAGTTTGACTGGCTACAGAACCAAGTTTGGAATCAGTTTTTTTTTTTCAGAATTTGAAAACATTTCTTCCAGTCTTGTAGTTCCTTTGAGAACTTGTAGGAACTTTCTTGTCCCCAAGTTTGGGAAACATTGCAACAGAACATCTTGTAAAAGTGTCGTCTGAGTCCTTGGGTTTCAAACTCCCATTTATCTTTTCTTAGACTTTTGTTGTTGTTGTTGTTGTTGCTTTGTTTTGTTTTTCGAGACAGGGTTTCTCTGTTAACAGCCCTGGCTGTCCTGGAACTCACTCTGTAGACCAGGCTGACCTTGAACTCACAGAGATCCTCCTGCTTCTGCCTCCCAAGTGCTGGGATTAAAGGTGTGTGCCACCACTGCCTGGCTATTTCTGAGATTTTTTGTTGGATTACTTCATTCATGGTTTCTTTCTGGACTTCCTGCTACTCAACTGTTAGATCTCTCCACCTGATCTTCTGATGCTCCTACGTCCTATTTGCTGTTTCTTGGGGGTTTTGCTCTGTTTCTTGTGGGATTTCCTCACGTTCGCCTTCCCATCTGCCTCCTAAAATCGCTGTTTTGTGTTATCATCCCCGAGAGGTGTCCTCTGATTCTGCACTCTCAGAAGACCCCTGCATCAGCGCTCACAGCTGTGGAGCTGTCTGTGTCTCCCCGAGGTTACTGATAGCACCTCATGCACTCTTGGTTTCTTCAGTTGCTCTTTCCCACTTGTCTGCCTTGTTCTCTCTAGCCTGCAAAAGAGGAGTGCTGTAGTTTAGATCTAGAACGACTGGCTTTCAACGGCCGAGTGTTAAGGCTTTATGCTTCTCCCACAGCTATAGCCAAGTGGTAGAGACTTGGAAAAGTGGGATCTAGAGGGAGGACTTGAAGTCCTTAAGGGTTTTCCCTTGAAGGAGACGGTAAATCCCTGGCCTCCTCCTGTTCTTCTTTTCTACTTCCAGGTCACAGGTTATAGGTGCACTGTCTTGCAAAAGGTCCCAGAGCAACCAGGCCAAGTGACCTGGAAGACTTTAACCAAATGAACCTTTCCTCTCCACACGGCCTATTTCTCCAAGCATCTGCTGCTGACTCACATAGGGTGTTTTCCAGCTGTCTGGATCTGCACTTCCTCAACTTGCGATCAAGCGAATGCAGTAGAGATGCCAGCATTTCAATGGGCTACTGTCTGGGGACTCCCTAGCGCCAGATCACGGTGCTCTTGAATTTGGAGCTGTTCCAATTCCCCAGGAAAGAGTTTCTGGCATGGGGAAGTGCCCTGACCTAACAACTTCCATTGATGACAAGGGGTTAGGAGCTGGGCCCCTGTCCCAGCCTTCTGTAGCCCTGTTCACAGTTAGGATGGCAACAAAACTCTTAGCTGCATCTTGTCTTGTCAGTCAAGAGCTGAACTGAGAGCTATGGGCTCCACTATGAAGGAGGGCAGTGGCTTAAAAGCCGAGACAGGGAAGGGATCTAGTCTGCTTGTTGAAAAGTCAGTGTCTCTCTCCTTCCCACCCCTGCATCCTTCCCTTCCCCCCTCTCTGTCCAGTGTTCACTATATAGTCCTGGCTGACCTAGAACTCACTATGTAGACCAGGCTGGCCTTGAACCCACAGACATCTTCTGCCTCTGCTGCTAGAATTAAAGGCGTGCACCACTATGCCTGGCCCTTTTCGTTTACTATTACTACGTGTGTGTGTGTGTGTGTGTGTGTGTGTGTGTGTGTGCACGTGTGTGTATGAGTGTGTGTGTGTGTATGAGAGAGAAAGAGTGTGTGTGCATGTATGAGAGAGAGAAAGGAGAGTGTGTGTATGCGTGTGTGTGTGTATGAGAGAGAAAGAGTGTGTGTGTGTGTGTGTGTGTGTGTGTGTGTGTGTGTATGTGCATGTCCTTGTTATGGTGCTGTGGAGAAGTAAGAGGAATATTTTTTAGGACTCAGTTCTCTCTTTCCACCATGGGTCTGATAACTCAAGTTATCAGTCATGCACGGCAAAGGCTTTCACACCCTCACCCCACCCCCACCTCACAGGCTCCTGCTGAGCTTTCTTGAAAGTATCATCTGGAATATCTCCCAATGGAGCTCTCCCCACAAACCTTTGCATCTCTGTCCTCCTGTGCTCTTTTGGGCCTGACTTTTCTTACCCTTCCCAATCCTGGATCCTTTACCCCCTCTGCTGTCCCTAATCCAAAGGCAAGCCTGCCTTCCACCCATTGTGCTGTCCTGACACAACACTGCAGCTGGGACAGACATGTCTTCTTCACGATTTCAGAGGCTGGAAAGGCCAAGGTGTTGGCAGGTCTAGCGGTGAGGGCCTGGTCTCTCCATCCATGTTGGTACAGAATCACCATGTCCTCATGGGACAGGAAGGAGAGAGGATGAGGACAGAGGGCCATCTATTTATAAGGACACGGATCCATTCGTGGGAACAGCTCTGCAACTCTACACTTCTCAGAGATGCCATATTTTTGTGTCACCTCAGAGGGGTTAGGGTTCAGTGTGAATCATGGCAGACAAACACCTCACCCCGGCCCAGCCCCTCTCTGTGGTCACTGGTGCGTCTCCAGCTCACTGAAGCCTGTTCATGCCCTCTGGACATCTTCATGCCCTCTGATTCGGCCCAGGTGGACGTTCTCTGACACCTGCAGAAGGCCCTTGACCGCCACGCCTGCCTCCAACTGTTAAGTTTAAGGGTTTTAATAACTATTTCCCATTTCTCATATTTATACCTGTTCTCGAAGACATGTAAGCACCTCCCACTTTACTGCAGAGCATGGGGCCAGCAAATATGCAAAATGGTTATTTTATTTTTTCCATGTTGTTTGTTTCATAAAATGTTCAAGAAATATCTCTCCATTGCCAAGGAGATGAAGTGCTTACAAATTCATATATGATTTACAGACATAAATGTGAGTGGTGAAAATTACTCACCTCTAGCTGAGCTTAATTTCCAGCCAGCTTTTATTGTGTAAAAACAATACTACCATGAAAGGAGGAGATCACTCATGATTCTTCTTGAACGGCCTCCTCTCCCTCCACCCCCCTCCCCTTGCTGCTTTTTCACGTAAACGTTGAACTAAGAGTATCCAAGCATTTTCAGTTTGCTCTTTGTTGCTTCTGGGACCTCCCCGACCCCAAGTACACCAACCCCACCCCAAAAGTCTCCCGACCCCAAGTGTTCCCCACCCCAAATGTCTGCCTCTCCTGCCTTGACAGGTGTTAGGAGTTTCCTGGGGGCAGGGCTACTGTCCCATGAGCCGGTGTCCTGAGCACGCCTCTGAGCATGCGGCTTAGCCACAGATTTGTATTCTGGGCTGTCACTGCGCATTAGGACAGACGCATTTTCCCTGGTTGCTCTGTAGTTTCCTTAACGATCATTTTTAACGACTCCAGAATATTTCATCAAGTGGATGATCCATAATGTAGCTTAACCAGTCCCCTACTGGGGACCATTTGGGCTCTTTCCAGTTTTTTTTCTTTTATCCCTATTACAAATAATGCGACAACAACCCGTTGCCACACAGCATGGTTTATTTCTCTTTTCTAGAAAATTCATGGGATGAGTGGGTCAGGACAGGCCCCTGGCTTCAAGCCTATTCCAGCCTGTAACACTGTAACAATCAGCTCTCCTGGTCCCGGTTCATGGTGGTGGGGGGGCACAGGTGCTCCTGTGTCTGCCTCTTTTTCAGTGTAAGCCCGTATCCTATGACAACATGAATCTGTCTCCCTGCTCTCCTGAGCGGTCAGGGCCTGGCTTGTCTTCATCCATCAAATGTTTATTGAAGGGTTATTTATCTTGGCCTCTCTAGAGCCTTGCCTTTTTCTCTGCTGGCTGCTATAACAAAGTGCCATAGACTGGGTGACTTAGAAACAACAGAAATTTATCTACCCCATTCGAAGGCTGCAAGTCAGAGTTGGGTACCATTGTAGACTTGTTCTGGAGAGGGCCTCCTCTGTCCTCAGCCTGCTGCTTTCCACTGTGCCCTCCAACAGCAGAAGGCAGCTGGCCCGCTCTCTGGTCCCCTTGCATCAGTATTTAGCATCCTCATGGCCTGCTCCCCAACTCCCTGCCATCGCCCCTTCTCAAGTTCCACCCCTAATACCATGTTGGAGGTGAGGGCTTCCATTCCTGATTGGTGATAGCGGGTCAGAGGCAGCAGTACTCAGTCATAAGAGCCTCTTACAATACCTACCATGTCTGAAGTACTCATAACCTTTGGCCCCGGCTACACCCCTTTCCAGGGTACCAACTCACTGATGTTTCTCCAAAGGAACCAGCTACCTTCACACACTGTGGCAATTGTGGTTTTTTTTTTTTTTTATAATTCCTGTGTTGAAACGGGACATTAGGCCTAGCCAGTCAGAGGGCATCTCAGCCCTGCTTGTGGGTCACATGACCCAGGCAGAGTCAATGACTGGCCACTGTGGGCTGCTCCCGGAGAAGCCCTTTCTTCCCGTTGACCTATGAGGACAACGCAGTACTGATTACCTTTATTGATGTCATATCGACGGTCAGGCCACTGCTGACCATGGAAGCTTGTTGTCACCTGTTCTCTGGAGCTCCTGCACATCCAACGCAAGGCCAGTAGTCAGTCACACTCAGAGGAGGCCTCTGTCCCTTCCTTCTTCATCTGTTAAGTCTGAATGTGGCACTGGAGAACTAGCCATAAGTGAGACAAAGCCCCTCTCTTCACAGAGTTGACATTCTAGCCAGGACAGGGATAAAATAAGTGAGTGACCAAGCAAGCAGGGGTCATCCCAGGAAGCAGCAAGTGTTCCAGTGCATAGAACAAGAGCCATGGCTGGAGGACAGGCCTGCTCTGGATCGGTCCTCCTGAGACCTGTCTGAAGAGCAAACCTTGGAACGGTGACTTGGAGGACAGGGAGCATGCTTCAGATGGAAAGGAGCCACCAGGGACCTGGCCCAAGGTGGGAGGAGATATAATAATTACCCATGAACCATGCACAACAAACATCATCTGTGTTAGTCAGGGTTCTGCTGCTATGACAAGAAGCTCTAAGGTTGTTAGCTTAAAGAAAGAAGAACTTGTGTAGCTGCTGATTCCAGTCATTTCCATGCAAGGTTCCTTGGTCGAGCTTGTGGCAGCACACCCTGGTGAGAGATGGTTAGCAGAGGAAGCTGGTCACCTCAGAAGCCCAGGAGAGAGGAAGATCAAAGATCAGTGTCCCTAATGGGAACCAGGTCTTCAGTTTAGGGGACATTCCAGGACACTCCTAGCCCCCATCTGAACTATTTGCATGCACGTGTTTTGTTTTCTTGGTGTTGGGATTAAGCCCAGGTCTCCATGTTCACAACCCATAACTGAGCTGCCAACGCCTTTTGAAACCTGAGTCCAGCAGTGACTGAAGCATTCCAAGCCCTGATGTGTGACTAGAGCTGGACCCTACACCACTGGCTCCTTAAAGCCAAAGCCAATCAATATTGTTAAATGTGCAAATGGTGCAAAAAATTGAAATCTTTCAGAGTCTTTTGGATCTCAGTTTCTTATATTAGGGATGCTCATTTGGTTAAGGCTATGCAAATGTTCCAAAACCCAAGATTCTCCGAACTCTGTGATACTTCCATAGATGAGAAACCCAAGACTTCCATTGGTACCCCATGTTTCTAGAGGCAACACCCAGCCATGCATCAGTTGCCTGTGTCTCTGTGGACTCATCCATGTTATTACTCACAGCATCAAGCCCAGAATAGGAAACCCAGGGAGAGAAAGAGCTGGAGATAGCCTTGCCTCTCTGCCTGTGGCTTCTAGGCACCAATCTTTGCACAACTGGCCTTTCTTGTTCTTTGCTCTGAGCTATTGTCTTGTGGTAAGTGTGACAGTTCCACCTAGAGGTGTCCTGCTGACAACTCTGGGGACACTCTTATTTTCGTATTTAAAGAGAATTCTGTGACAGTGGTGTCAGGGAAGCCTCTGGGAGCCCCCTGGCAATGTGATTCTGTCTCAAGAACAAAGAAGTAAATTTGCAGAAGATCAAACGCACAGGAATTGGGAGGAGGAGAGGCTAAGTTACTGATGGGAACAGTGATGGGTCCAGTGCCTTTTGCTGAGATCTGAGAGCCATGAAAAATGGAGGACACACAACCCAGGGTGTGTGACTTGCTGAGGTGTGGAGAAGCTGACTCCTCCCACCTTGATGAAAACATCGCTTTAGGAAGAAGACTGACCAGGGACACCCTTCCAGGCAGGGGCAGCAGGAGCAAAATGAGCAGCAAGACAGGCCACAGCCAAGGGGCTCATGTGCAGTGCTGCTGTAGCAGCTGCATGGCTTTGAACACTAGAAGCTTGGTGTCATTGCCAAGCTTCCCAAAGTGGGGCCAGATGTTGCTGGGAACTTAGGGGCAATAATGAAGGCATGGCAAGCTCTCCTGCTGGACCTGAGCTGTCTCATGCACCTTCTTTACCAAGCTCAAAGGCCCTCTTCTAGTATAGGTTGAGTGCACACTCCATACCCTCTTTGGGGCATCTGACCTTAGTAGAGTCATGCTGCATCCCTTCTCTGGGGTGACAGCCTGCCTCCCTCTGTGGTCCCTCCCTGCTCTGACTCATCAGCCTTCCCTAGGGATACCTGTCCTACTCTCGGGCCAGTCTTGACCTCCTCCTTCCCCTCAGCCTCTCCTGCCACAGCCCACATTCAAGAGTATTCCTTCCTACACTTTCCTCTGGCGGTTCCTACCACCTGGTAGCTCAGTCTTGGGCCCCCTGCTGGATTCACAGCTCCAGATACATTGTTCCCTCTGCCCCCTCTAAGACATTGGATGCTCTTGAAAACATTGTTCTTCCTTCTGGGACTGAACTCTCATCTTGCCTGGCCACCTGTACTTCTTCTAACAGTTTTTGAAATGGCCCTAAATACACTTCTGCCATTTCAGAATGCTATAGATTTACATGAATCTGCATTTTCAGAATTGACTGGGAAAGAAAAACACCGAAGAACTTTGAAAAATATTGAAGGTGCTCTGCGTCCTGCAACATCAAATAGTCAGCCAAGATTTAATTCTTTATGTAAAAATAAAGAAGCACATCATATCATTAGTATGCAAATTTGCTTTCATCTTTAATAAATGATAAAAATCATATGTATACCAAATAATTTTATTTAAATGAATCTATTTATAATTTATTTCCAGTACATGCTTGATCTTTGTACTAATTTCATATCTGTGTTCCCAGAGTCACACAGTGTTTTGTGTAAAAAGAGTGTAAGCAAGGGTGCAGAGAGACCACCAGATTTGGACATAGGGGGTCATTTGAGGACGTTGTTAGCGGCACTGCTACAAAGGGGGGTCCCCTTTGTTGATGAAGCAAAGAGGTCACAGCACAGTTTATGTGGCCCCCCATTAGGTGCCTTGAACAGCTTCGTACTTGTCAACATTTAGTTCATGTGGTATGTCTGCAATGAGCAGCAAGAGAGAAAACATGACACAGGGTTCTAGGTTGCTCCAGGTCTCACATAAAAAGGAAGAACAGTAAGACTCTGCCGTCACACATGCTGTTGTGGCACTTGCTCTGGGGAGATGTGAACTGAGGTGTGTTTGTCCCAGGCAGAGAACAGATGGCAAACCAAAGAAACCACGCCCATCCAAGTCCAGCTTGGCCCAACTGGGGGTTTACTGGGCTTTACTCCTAAGTGTTCGGGGGAGGAGAATGAATGAGGCCTGAACAACTGCATCACCAAAAGGTCCCACCCCAGGCTGGGTGTCTGCCTGCCCAAAGCTCCGCGAGTGGGAGCCCCCACCCCCACCCCTATATGCATGCCCCAGAACACCTACAGCCGGAGCAGGGTTACACACAACTGTGGGGAGTGGGGAGGAAGTGTTGGGATCTCGCCTGAGGGTCCCACGGTGCCCCTGTGTTAGGATGCAGCTTGCAAAGGTCTGCCTGTCATGACGGTTACTCTGATGTCAGTGTGACAATAGCTGGGTCACCCCTGCACCAAGTTTCACATTTGGTATACTTCAATAAAAATATTTTGCAAGGGCAGACAAAAGCTTACAAACAAGCCTGCCTTTTGTGCTGGGGATGTGGATGACTCGGGCAGGGTGACAGAGAGCATTTTCTCCATTTACCTTTTAATCTCCTTTTGCCCTTGGAAAGACGTGATTGTATTACCTAGTGGGGTGAAAAACTCACACACACATACAATGGAACAAGCAAAAGTCAGTGAATGTAGAGGTGTACACAGATGTGACCAAAATCTTGAAAATGGTGGCTGCTGGTCTCAGAATGTCTCTGGTGCGTGGAGAGTTCCTCTCCCCTCCCACCTCCACCCCACAGGCGCCAACAATGTGGATCAGTGGGGAGTTTGGCTGTGTACTGACAGTCCCGTTCAACCCGCCTTGTCTTCTTCAAGTTCACAGAGCCATGTGGGTGGGGAAAGGGGACACTGGAGCCCCTTGATCCTGCCTCCCTCCACAAAGAGAAGACCCCAGGGGCCCAGCTGAGGAGCTGCGGGTGGCAGGCCTTCTTCTTGCTTCTATACCAGTCCAATCACCCACCGGACCACTTGAGAACCGCTTCCTGCCAGCACGGCCCCGGGGTGGGAGCAGCCCATGCCATTGTCAGGGCCCAGACACCTGTGGAAGCTGAGCTGGGCACACACAATCAAAACCTCCCCTCTGCAGGCAGGCAGGCAGGCAGGCGGTGGGGATCCGCTCAGCTCTGGAGAGCGAGGAGCAGGGACTGGGGAGGGCTGCGCGCTCCTTTTTGTCTCCAGCTGCCTTTGTTCGTGAATAAACACTCTCCGGCCTCCTCCCCACCACCTGAAAGCCGCTTCTGCCAGCGAGAGAAATCGTGTACAATCTCTGCTTTAGATGTACAAAAAGTCTGAAATTGCTTGGAGACTGGTGGCAGGCGGGAGGCTGGGCGAGGCTGGGGCGGGGATCCGGGCTGTAATTGCGGGTCATTTATCTGTTTCTGCTCCTGCCTTTGCCAACGGCGGCGCCTGCTCACAAGCAAGCTAGCTGGCTGGTGCGGTGAGGACCCCACCATTCCTCCATTCCTCACTGTTCCTCGGCAGCAGTAAAATCTTTTCCTAAAATTGTCCTTTAAAATCACGTGCAGGAGACATTCTGAGCTGCTCAAGGCGAAAAGCCTCAGATGATACCCTTGGCCACTGGTATGGTCCCCAGGGGGTACTAGGGGAGGAGGGGTGCAGCTTGCTGGGAGGAGGCACAGGTCTCTGGCACCTTAGAGGACACTAGCGCTGCAGCTAAGGAAGATGTCTATTGTTTGTTCCTGCCCTGGCTTCCTTCCAGAGGTCATGGATCAGGAGCCAGACCCGTGCCTGTCGGCAAGCCATCGCAGGGTGGCTCTCTCTCTCTAGCGTTATTCCAGTTGAGATCCACCTGGCCTAAAACAATTTACACCCATGAACTAAAGCAACGGATCAAAGGACGATGGATGTGGGACAAGGTGACACTGGGGTGACCTATCCTGTTCTAGGACCAGAGACAATGTCTGCTCACTCCCACCAAGGAAGCCCGGAAGGTGTCTAAGGAGACTGGAGCTGCTGCACAGGACAGAGAGGGGCACGGGTGACCAAACTCTGCCATCCTCTCGCCAGGGACTATAGTAGCTCTTCACAAGCTGTCATTTGTATCGTACCTCCCGGAGAGTCAGATAGCTTCCTCCTTGAACAGGATGACAGCATCGTGGCCACAATCACAAGAGATACTGCTCACACGAAAGGTACCAAGCATGGCCAAGCACTCTCTGTGGAAGGCTGGCCACTGGGGTCAGGCAACCCCCTGAGTCTGTTCCTGTCAGAGATAGAGACTTTCAAAGGCCATTAAGGGACAATCTTGGAGTCACACGGGGAATGAAGTTCAAGTCTTTGAGTTGGCTACCTCAGTTCTGGAACTTGATACTGGCATTGGGAGCTGGCCTAGGCCCTCTGCTCTCAGTCCAGGAGCTAGTGGGAAGAGATTCCTACACTTCTACACTCTCTTCAGGTATTGGCTCCTCCCAGTCCAGGAACCAGGGACCTGTTTGTTTTGGTCTGTTTTGAGACCTCTAGTCTGTGGATCTCCGGGAGAGATTCTTAAATCGTGTCTGCCCCACCTCCTTGGCCTTGAGAGGAGCTGAAAGGCTCAGCCCTGCCCCACCTACCTCTACACTTCCTACGGCTGAGGGTGGAGGAACTACGTCGAAGTCACCTGAAAGGTCTTAGCCTGCAGGAGTGTGTGTGAAGCTGGTCTTGGGGCTTCAGGGAGAAGGGCTGAGGAAAAAGAACTGCATGTCAGCTTGGGGCAGCAGGTGAGGCTGGGCAGGAACTCTCATGATCTTCTAGTGCTTATATTTTCATGTACTCCTAGACTGGATAGCCAACAAGGAGGAAGCCAGGAACCCCTGGCTCCATCCTGAGGTTGTGGTCTGTGCTTCAAGGTCCCAGACTTCCTTGGGGAGAGGTTGTGTGGCTGGAAAGGGAAGACACTCGAGACTGCAGGGAGAATGAGTGGTCACAATGTGAGCTGCAGCTTCAGCTGAGGGAAAACCATGTTCCCTTCTCTGCTCATTCAGGTTCTGAGAAACTTGTCACAGACAGAGGCAGGGCATTGTCCTCTCCTCACCTCTTGTCTGATCCTGCAGGTTCCTATCTGCCAGGAGGGCAGGATGGAGTCACTCTGTGCTAGCACCTCAGGGTCCTACAATAACAGGCCTCCTGCCGCTTTTCCATGTATGAGTTCAGATAAAATAAAATTTCCGAGGCAACTCCTTTATGAAGAAAAGAGGTTTGTTAGCCCAGAGAGGGAGTTCAAGGGTGCAGTTCCAGTCCCAGAGAGGGGGTTCAAGGGTGCAGCTCCAGTCCCAAGAGGGGGTTCAAGGATACAGCTCCAGCCCCAGAGAGGGGGTTCAAGGGTGCAACTCCAGTATCAGCTTGACTCCATGAGGCCCCTCGGGGTGCCACAATGTTGGCATTTACCACCCTAAACTTCCTAAGAGTCAACCCCTATTGGCCTAAGGACTCCTCGCAAGAAGTCCTACTCTGTTAAGGTTCCAGGGCCAGTCATGTGAAGGAACCTGTAGGGGACAAAACATCAAATTCTAGCCTGTATAGATATAGACTCTTTGCCCTCTCTCCTCTGCTGACAGTGGCCACCGTGGGCCATGAGATTTTTTTTTTTTTTTTGCTTCGACCTCTGCTTGTGAGGTTAGGGGAGGGTCTCCCAGATACCCACATGCCCCTCTCCTCTGTCCTTGCTCAATGTCACCTTGTAAAGAGGCCCCTGGACATCCCTGACCCACTTCCCTCTACATCCTTTCTCAGTCTGGTTCTTTTGACTTGCTTTTTTGTTAGTTTGTTTTTCAAGACAGGGTTTTGTGTAGCCCTGGATGTCCTAGAACTCACTCTGTAGACCAGGCTGGCCTCTAACTTAGATCTGCCTGCCTCTGCCTCCCGAGCACTGGAATTAAAGGTGTGCATCACACTACCTGGCTTTCAGTCTGCTCTTAACACAGACTGTCACTGAGCTCAGCAGTCACGTGTTTCTTATTCTCTGGGAAAAGAGCTTTGCTCCCTGAAATCGTCCCCACACCTGGTACAGGTGCAAACCCTACAAGCTTGTGTTAAATGAATGAACAAATGAACAAACACATGAACTCTAAGATGTAATGTGTGTGCATACGTATGTATTGCAGGGACTCAAACCAGGGCTTTGGGCCAAGAAAATGCTCTAATTCTGAAATACATCCTTAGTCCTTTTGGGAGGTTTCAAAGTCATGCCAACCTTGATGAAAGAGAAGACAGAACAGTTGTGATGTCTGCCCAGGGACATAAATGTCCCTATTTAGGGACAAGGTCATGGAGGCTGCTGTGAGCAATACAAAGGAGTTGGCATGGTCTGTGTCCCTAGGAGATCAGGGCTCTGTCCTGCAGAAGCCCCAGTCAAGGGATGTGATACAAAAGTAATACAAATGCTCTCTCCAGTATGAAGGCGAGAGGGCATTTGAAGACTGTGAAGGAGTCATTTAGCCTGATTCCAAGGTCAAGGGTGAAGAGGAGTTGGTGTGTATGGGTGAGGAGATGGTGTGTATGGGTGAAGAGGAGATGGTGTGTATGGGTGAAGAGGAGATGGTGTGTATGGGTGAAAAGGAGTTGGTGTGTATGGGTGAAGAGGAGATGGTGTGTATGGGTGAAGAGGAGATGGTGTGTATGGGTGAAGAGGAGATGGTGTGTATGGGTGAAGAGGAGTTGGTGTGTATGGGTGAAGAGGAGATGGTGTGTATGGGTGAAGAGGAGATGGTATGTATGTATGTATGGGTGAGGAGGAAACATGGGTGGATGTTTTGAGAGACCAGACTCTCTCCTCTTAGGATGTCATGAGTCTATACCAGAAAAGGATTCAAGTCAGCAAACTTGGTTAAACCAGGTTAAATTTCTTCCTTCGCTGCTGGACAAATCTTGGATAGAGTGTGACCAGGTTCCCAGACTGTGTCTTGAGGAGCACATTGCAGTAACTACTTATGAGAGCTCAGGCTGGGAATTTCAGCTGTGTGTGGGATGCTACAGAATAAAAGGAAGCCGGGATCCATTTGCAAAGATTCTGAATGCCTTGGAAAGAAGTTTGGACTTCATCATTTAGGAAGCTTGTGTGGATGAGGAATTCCAATTCTGTTTGGATCCTCTCGGTCACTCTAAGGCAGCAGGTATGACTGAAATGCTATTGGGACGTCCGTGAAAACACTGGTCATGCACTGGGGAACTAAAGCACTCATGCGCAGCATGGGACAGCGGAGAGACAGTGGAGAGTCTTAGGCTGTAAGCTGCACCATTGCACTGAGCACCAACTCCATGTGAGTGAAGGCTGGAACTGGAGCAGTGCACACACTGTGCACTGGAGTAGGGGAGACTCACTGTGCTCCAAATGGGCAGGTTCGGCGGGTGAGGACTCACTAGTACCAGAGGTCGTGGACTAGTGGTTACCAACGTCTGTGTTCATTCCCCTTTGGAGTGTGGATGGGCCACAACTGATGAAACTCAAGAAGGGACCAATTACATGTTTAAGATATGCAGTGTCCACACACTTCAGTCCTTCAGTCCTTCCTCTGACACAGGAACTGACCTGTCCATGTGTATAAGGTGTCAAGAGCCTAAGAGGCCATGCCCCTAAGAGGCTGTGCAGAGCAGAGATTCTTGCAAGGGTTATGTGGTTTGAGCAGGGAATAAGTGTCAGTGGCGTAACTCTAAGATTTTCAGGCATGTGTTACAGTGATGGAGTCCAACCTGCCCTGACCACACAGACAGCGTGGAGTGTTGTCCTCGCTTCTAATCTGGATGAGAAATCTGGTGTTCTATGTTGCTGCCAATTAAAAATCATAGCAAAAATGGCGTCGGGCCAGCAGGGCACCAGCACTGGTTTGCAACTCCCCCACTATCTCTGGCTATGCTCTGGGGCTTTTGCACACAGAACGTGAGCTAGCTCAGTTTTCTGTACTTTTCCAGGCAATCTCAGATATACTTGTGGGCGTTATCAGGACAGAACAAGACTCGCTGATCTATGATTAACTGGAAGAGATTGCCTAGTTACAAACAGACACAAGGCAGGAGATTCTAGACTCTTTCATAAGTGGCTGAAAGCCAGTGTCAGGGCATCTGAACGCCTGTGGACCCTGGGCTGTGAGACACCAACCAGATCCACCCAAAGCCGTAGCATGACTAAGAATCCCCACACCCAGCTTTGCTGTTAGCTTGGGTGACCCTGGACAAGTCACCCTACCTCTCTAAAATTCCAGTTTCCCTGTGGGAACCTTGGGGCTAGCGCAGGGATACTGGTGGCAGAAATAGAGGCATCTGTGTCATTCAAATTCTGTCTGGTCACATAGAACTGCTCATCGATGGTGTCCCCTTCATCAACACAGGAGCCAAACATGGGCTCCATCGCCTCAGCTATGTTCAGTGACAGGCTGGCTGTGTTTGTTTCCTATGTTGCTGCCACTAACTAAAGAATGTTTCATGACCATTTCCTCATTAAATGTTATGGGGGCCAGCGAGATGGCTCAGTGGGGCAAGGTGCTTGTGCCTGAGCCTGATAACCATCTCAGAACTCACACAGTGGAAGGAAAGAGCCACAAGTTGTCCTTGAACCCCAACATGCATTCCCCAAACCCATACAAATGAATACATGTAAAAAAATTGTTTTAAAGCTTTAAGCTAGACTTAGTGTCGCGCTCCATAATCCCAGAGTTTGGGGGACTGAGTCACAAGGGTCCCTGAAAACCTCAGGCCAGCCTGGGCTAAAGAGCAAGTTCTGGGTCAGTCAGAGCAAGACCCCATCTCAAAACCAAACAAGAAATGTGGAAGGAAAGAAACTTTCCAAACATAAAGCTCCCATCCTAACCATTTAAAGTATTCAGATCAGTGTGGCTAAGTGTTTTCCTTCTTTCCTTCCTTCCTTCCTTCCTTCCTTCCTTCCTTCCTTCCTTCCTTCCTTCCTTCCTGTGACAGGGTCTCACTGTGTAGCTCTGGCTAGCCTAGAACTTGCTATGTAGATCAGGCTCGTTCAGATTCTTAAAGATTCACCTGCTCCCACCTCCTGGATGCTGAGATTCACGTGCCACCACACCCAGTGGGCTAAGCATATTTATACTACTGTGCAGTATGTCCTCCATAGGCCCAGCCACATGAAATCAATGCATTCACAGTGGAGCTATGAAGAGCCCCAAAGGACATACCTGGGGCAGACCATGAGAAGGCCTGCCCACACCTGGTCACTGCCCAAGACAATATGGAGGTGGGACACCATCCAGTCTGAGCACCTCAGGCCTAGAGTCACCCTAGCCAGTGCTGAGCTACCTCGCTCTGCTCTGGTGATGAGCCCTTCTCCTTATACGGCTGGTTTCTTCGAGACCATCTGTCCTTCTTTCTGCACTGAGTTGAGCTTGATGGAGCCATCCATCCTCCTCCTTGCCTCCCTGCCTGCCTGTTACAGCCCGGCCTCACTGTTCCTGCCCAGCTTGGGAGCACTGAGGCAGGTTTGGCCTCTGGCCTTTGTGTTTACTCTTCTCATCTGGCCACATCTGGCCTCCGGCTGAGTCACCCATTCCATCTGCTAATTCTCACAGTTGGCTGGTGGCTGTTCCTTCTCTGGCTCTGGTGGAGCCACGTGGCAGCCCACGCGAGGAGCTGGTGCCAGGGTCTGCACACTCCTAGGGATGTGACCGCACAGAGCTCTGTTGTGGGGGTTGGGGGTGGGCTCAGCTCAGCCTCACACATACCCACCCCAGTCCACAGCCCACCCCCACACCTAGCTGCAGCCCTGGAGGGCCCAGAGCCTAGAGGCCACAGTCAGATAGAGGCAGAAACTAGTATTTGAGCTTTACTTGATGCCACAGCCTTCCGTTCTGTGCCTGTCTGTGGAAGGGTATGTCTAGAAGACAATAGGGACACCGGCGGCTTGGAAGAAAGTACAAGAGTCACAAGCCAGGGTTTGTGTCCCTGACTGCTTACTAGAACCCAGGCTCTGAACTTGGGCTGTCCACTTAACCTTTCTGAGTCTGTAGTTGTTTATTTTTAAAAATAGACCAGTTTGACTCCATCGTCCACAGACCACAGACCCAGAATTTGTTCCCCTCCCTCTGGTCACAGCTCCACAGTTTGTCCTGAAGCCCTCAGGTGCCTCCTCGCATCCCATGATTTAGGTAGGGACTGACAGGAAGGATGTACTGCCAAGGACTGACCAATCAGAATGCCGTACACTGCTTCCCATTGGTGACTGATCCAGGGACAGGCTAGACCCAAGCCATGCCAGTGAGCCGAACCTCTGGACGTCCCATTGCCAGTCTGACAACACTCTCAGTGAGGGCCAGAACTGCACCTAGGACTTTGCCAAGGAGAGGGGTGCTCTTTCTCCTACGTCTGTCAACACGCTGTTTTGAGGCCAGAGCTATTGGTAGCTGCCAAATGGTGAGAGCTAGCCTCTGAGGAAAACAAGCATGAGACATGGGACATGAAAACAGCCCTGACAAGCCCCTAGGTCCAGACTGGCCTGGAACAAGCCGAACCTTTTGACGTCCCATTGCCAGTCTGACAGCACTCTCAGTTTGAGCTCACTTCCGTTTCTGTAAGTGAGAGAGTTTATGTGAATATTCCTGAAAGGGACTAGCATGCCTGATAGGCAGTAGGCATTTGATAAATGTTTATTTTAAAATAAAGACTTTGTGGATAAAAAAGTACGCAGAAATAACACATCCTACAAATGCATTTCTATAATATCCTCACATGTAGAGTTGGAGATGAAAAGTAGATCAGCGGCTGCAGGATTGGCTGCAGGATTGGGTGGAGGGCTGGAGGTGGCAGGGACCAGCTCTCTCAGCTTCATGAATCTCCACGTGACAGAATCAGAGGCACACGCCATACTGACGGTGCTTCCATGACCTAGGAAGAATGGAGATCATGAGAAGGAGCCCAGCGAAGAGGCTGTGGTACCTCTAGGTACTATCTTCCTGACTTTCTGTGGATATATAACATTTCAAAGCCAAATTATTGAGAAAAAAATCTTTCTAAGAAGGAATAAGGGCCTTTTAACCCACCGGAACTGGAATTCCAGCACTTATGTTTACCAGCTGAGAGATATGAGAGCAGCCTTAGCTCCTGATGGACCTTCCCTGTCCATGCCTGGAAAGTGAGTTCATCTGTCTCCCCATGGGTAATACGAATGGAGAAGGTGCTAGAGGCTGGACCCTCTCTCACTCAGCGCCTGACAGGCAAGAGGCAGTCGACAGCAGCTGGTGGACACAGTCGGTAAAGTCGGGCTCTATAGGGAGAACAATGAGCCAAGCCACAGGCTCTGGAGCCAGCCTCCCTGGTCAGGTGGCCCTGGGCAGGATACTGGACCTCTCTGACCTTTGCTTTACCTTTCTATTCAGAGGGGACAGGGAAATGTCTTAGCCCACAGTTTTGAGGACTTGGTGGAATGAGGGCGCAGGTCAGTACCTGACACTTGGCAAAAGGGAGTGAGTGAGTCTGGCTTTGTGGATAGAGATGGGGTGCTGAGGACAGTCTGTAGCAACATCACCTCCAGGAAGCTCTTACTGGGTTCCTCCAAGGATCTCACCCCAGCCAGCAGGGTGACTGTTGGCACAGAACAGAGGTTTCTGCCTCAGTAGGTCCTCCTGGAGGAGTGGACAAAGCCTGGACTGGTCCTCTCACAGGGAGAAAGGGCCTCACATGAGTGAGAGATACTGGACACAATAGGGGCTCATTGGGCAGTTTGGAGATGTTGGAGAAGTCTCTCTCTCCCCAGATGCCTTTTGTGTCTCTCAGAGTTTGGGGATTCTTAAAAAACTGTTTCCTAGCCCATCCCCCAGCAAATCATCACCCACTCCCATGCTCTATTTCTTTTTCAGAACCAGATGAACAACACAGTAAGCCACTATTGTGCTCATGCACTGATGACAGGCTTGGCTGGAGTGGGGGTGGGAGAACAAGGCATGCTAATTGTGTGGGACAAGGGGAGAAGTGTTAAGTGGAGGCTGAGAAGAAGCCAGGCTGGCCACGATGGATAAAGAATTCATTGGCTTCTGCAGCAGTCAGGCTTCAGGTATGGTTACATCCAGCATTCCCCACTAAAACCAGACAGAGCAGCGGACCAGGAAGTAAGGGGAATGATGCTTAAGGCAAGCTTGCTGGCCTGGCTGGCTCTAATGATCAATTTAAAGGCATCCCCTGGCTGTCGTATAGATGCAGATCTATTTGAACAGTTTCAGGGCTGCTGCCTTTACTTAATGCTCACCGAGTCTGGCTGCACAGGGGTCTAGTGCTGGGAGGAGGCCAGCTCCTGGCAATGACTAATAGCAAGGTGAATGGGCAGAGTGCCAAGGCAGACAAAGGGGCCGTGTTATACAGTAAATGACCACACTCGACAGACTGACACCTGCTAGTGAAAATCCCTGGCCCGGAGTCTGAGCTTAAAAGGGCCTCTTTGATTTCAAAGAAGCTGGTGATTGGGTGGGGTGAGGGAGACTTTATTTTATTTTTGTTTTTTTTGAGACTGGGTTTCTCAGTGTAGCTATGACAAGTCCTGGCACTCACTCTGTAGACCAGGATGGCTTTGAACTCAGAGATCTGCCTATCTTTGCCTCCTGAGCTCTGGGATTAAAGGTGTGTGCCATCAACACCGGGCAAGAATCAATTGATTTAAGTGGAAGCTAAGAATAAGCCAGACTAGCTACAGTGGATAAAGAATATGTTGGCTTTTGTAGCAGTCAGTCTTCAGGTATGGCTGGATCCAGGAGTCCTTTGATTATGCATGTTCCCTGTCAGAGTGGAGAAAGCAGGACTGTGGCAAGGAACTTCTGATAAAAGTCCCCAGATTCTTTCTGACTGGCTAACTCGGGCCAGTACTAATCTCCTAAACCAAACACTGAGACCAGGAGGGCAACATTAACAAGACGGTCCACTTTCAAAGCAAAAGTGCCTTGGCTGGGCAGAGGCTCAGCACAGGTTCCCCTGACCCAACACCAGCTGTGGCTGCTTGGCTGGGCCTCTTTTCCACTCTCCCTTCAAACCAAAAGTTTATCTCAAGGTGGGGATAAACTTTCTGACCAAGCACACTCATCGCAGGGGGCGGTATGATTTGTGTGGAAAGGTTGTACCTCCAGAGTACCCATCCAGTTCAAGGTGAAGAGGGGAACGAACCTACAGTTGGGCTTATTACGACTGTTTCAGGCTGGAGGGGTGGCTCAGCAGTCAAGAGTGTATTACTCTTGAAGAGGACCTGAGTTCAGTTCCTAATAGCCTCACCAGGCCTCACCAGCTGCGATTCCAGCTCCAGGGAAATCTGTCACCTTCTTCTGGACTCAGTGGTGGTTGCACTCAGAGGCACACACCACACAGAGACAATCGCATTCATACAGCACTTAAAAAGAGAATCGATCTTTAAAAAAAAACAAAAAACAGAGTGACTATTTCTACGCTAACTTGCACACCTGCCATTTGGTCTGGGTTGGTGCCCAGCGCTCCAAGGTCATAAGTAAGCTGCCTCTTTTTTGCCACTCTGAGTTTCTGGCACTCACTGTTATGTTATGGGGGTTCCTGTTTCCCACAATGCTGATTGGCTTGGCTCAGTCTAAGAGGCCAAGTGAGGTGGAGAGGGGTGTCAGTTCTTTCTAGGTCTCAGGGTGATAGAGGCCCAGGCGAGGCTGTCCTAGGTAAGAGACACATGCTCTTAGAATGGCAGCAGAACCTGCGCTCACAGACTTGCCCTGCACCTCCCTCCATCTCCTCAGCCAGTGGAATTAGTTCCTCTGATGGCTGCGAATGCCCAGGAAGAATCAGTGGCCTACTGTCCACTGAAGGCTCCAGCTACTTCCTACTTTGTTCTAAATTCCGTCTCACCCTTACTGAATAGCGGCTGCTGATCTCCCACCCCAATCCCTATCGCTGATGTTCCAGAACACTAAGAACCCTGAGAATGTGGCCTGGAAGAGACCTTACCTATTGTTGCAAGATGTGCACAAGGTCACCAAATCAGTTGAAAACTAGCAAGACTAGAATGCAGACCCCAAAACTCACCTGCCCTGTGACGTGACAACCTGATCCTAAGGTGGCTCTTGACTGCTTCCCTCACCAGACTCAGTTTCCCACTTCCTCAAGTGAGCAGAACTCCCGAGGACCACGCTTCTGCTGGCACCGTGCAGCTGGGAGACCCTTCAGCTGGACCTGATTGAAGCCCACATTTCTCCTTTCCCAGCTCCGTGCCTTGTCTCCGTCCTAGACATCATTCTCTTCCTGTGCTAATTGCTCTGTTGTAATTCTTTGGAGGTGATTTTCTTCTGTTCCCTCGTTTCTGCAGTTAACACCCTCCAATTAATTTCATAGCTCTCCCACAAGTCGCCCTAAAACCCTCCCAGTGTAACTGTTGAGTGTGATCAGTGTTTCCCAAAGGCGTGGCTCCCCATCCCCACTCTCTGCCTTGAGAAGCTCTGTGCAAGAGAACCCCAGGAGAGTAGCCTCAGTTAAGAGAGGAAAACACAGGCTCAAAGAGTGAAGTGGTTTAGCTGAAGGGTCCAGGGTAGGCACGACAGGGGTTTGAGTCTCCAGCTCCAGCTGCCACTGAGCTAACAGCTGCTACTCATGGCAAGGAGTGCCCATGTGGCTGTCAGCAGTCAGGTGCACACCTGTCTTACTGGGGGCCTCAGGGGAACTTGATGGCCACGCTGGTCCCTCCTCTGGTAATTCTGCACAGCTCATCCTGTGTTCCACTCTCAGATGCTGCCTGGCGTGCAGGAACTGAAACCTAGGGTCTCGGCAATCTGCATGGACAGGTGAAAGACAGCACAGCCATGATATCTCAAGGGGAGAGAGGGGTGAAATCCCACACCAACGACATTTGCAGAGAAGTGAAAAACGATTTCAGATTCTATTTTCCCATCTCTCTCAGCAATCCCCTGGCGGTGTTTTATCTAGTAAATAGGAGGGCTAGTTGTTATTCTCAATTATGATATTAATTCTCCCAGTGACCCTGGGCTACTTTCCCTCCTTCTCTGAGCCTGTTTCTCTCTGTCACCACCTGCTCAAGGACAAAAAGATGTTCTCACAGGAAGGAGCAGACCTGGGCCTCATTACCCAGCAGGCAGTGCAGACAGGTTTAAGGGGTGGTCTGTGAGGGGTGGACAGATGCAGTGCTCTTCCCCTTTTGTGCCTGTTTATCACCACAGACCCTCTGCCCATCTCCCTGTCCGGGCCTGCTTTTACCCTCCCTCCCCACCCCTAGCAGCAAATTCAAGCCAGCTGGCCTCCAATCTCACGGCATGGGGCTGCTTTGATATTATTTTCTTATTTTTTTCCAGCTATCTCCCCTCCTTGGGAGGCGGGGGACGACAAGGTTGCCACGGGTAATTGGCCTCAGATTTGTCTCCCTCAGCATTCAACACTCCTCTCCCTCCCCCCTCGCTTCCCCCACCCACCGCCTTCATCCCATGCACTTCACTAAGCCATCTGGAATTGGGCCCAGAATTCCCTTCTCCCCCATGTGTTAGCAGGTGCAAATAGGGAAGGCCGGTCTGAGCACCATGTGGGAGGCCCAGGATTCCCCCAACATGGGCCACCAGACTCAGAAAGATCTTTTCAGTGATAAAGGGGAAAAAACTCCACTAATAACCTGCAGAGACCCCAGGCTGACAATCTGCAAATACAGATGAAAACACGTCCCTGATGGAAAGGCTAATGATTTTCTCTCTCATTCAGAACAGAAGACTAATTTTCAGATATTGGTCACTGGGAAAGGAAGGGCGCCAGTGGCGCAGGAGCTGTGGTCCAGCCTGCAGGAGACAGTTCCTCATGGCTAGAGGGCTCTGAGAGCTCTTGCAGGTGGAGCTGCTGGCCAGCTCCATTAGCCCAAAGCTCAGAGCACAGTCCTGAAGGGAAGTGGCAGCCTGCCTTGTGGGATAGAGGGACGCTGAAGCAGGAGGGATCAACAGGTAAGACTCAGGGTGCAGCCACAGTACTTAACACCCCTTGGGCCATCAGGCTATAGTGAGCCACAGGGATAGAGCAGGTCTGTATAATTCTGGGGGCCTGAGGGGGACAAGAGTGGCCAGGACTGAGACTCTGAGTGGGAAATCCTGGAGCCCAAAGGAGCAGCCAGTGTCCACCTGAGACAGGAGGCTTTACTATTTCAGAAGCCACCCTGGGCCAACAGGTGCCTCAGACCCACCTCCACAGAGCCAAGTCTTCCTCTCTCTGCAGCATCAGCTCCGTTCACGAAGACCAGGGGTCTCAAGAAATGAGCCAGTGCACTCATTGGGAGTCTCCTGCCCGGCCAGCCTCCCTTGCCTCAGCTTTTTTATCTTGTGTTGGGGGCAATTTTAGTTCCTGGAGCCTTGGAAGATAACCCTTGCTCCGTGCTTGGTCTGGAGCTGGGGGTGAGGGAGATGCTCAATGTACTGACTTCCAAAGCAGATGGCCAGGTACAGGGGTGGCAGGAAGGGCATGGACACTGTCCCTTCTCCTGCCTACCCAGGGGGCTGCCCAGAGGGCTTTATGAGGCCACTGGTAGATGACAGTCAAGGTGGACAAGTACCAGTCCTCACTGCAAAGTTGGGTTACAGGAAGGGAACAGGGGTGGCCGCTGGGCGGTGGGGTGGTTTTGAAGGGAACATTATTATGGGGCTCTTAGGCCCAGGCCAGGACACCCTGAATCCTCATCATCCTGGAAAGGCATATAGGTGCTTTTTAGACACACAGCCACTGGGCCTCACTTTCTTCCTGCCCTGTGAGAGCCACAAGAAGCTGAGCCTGGGAAAGAATGACTCCAGCAGTTCTGCTGCTTCAGGACAGGGCTGTCACTCTACAGAGACACACCAGGCTTCTGAGGATAGAGCCTTCATCAAGCTCCTCCCCATGCAGACCTGCTGGCTCCAGAGCTGGTCTTACATCCCCACCTCAGTTGCCTAGTCTGTGAAATGAGAGGGAAGCACTGTGTCTTCCCCTACCAGTCCTCTCTGGATCCTGTTTCTCAGGGAGCGGGAGGCATCTTGCCTCACCCCACTCACAGAGCAGCTGGATGGGAACTGCCACAGAGTGAAGTCATCCCTGCCTTGCTAGCTGCCACCACGGACTGGGCAGTGGCATCTGCTGGGGTGGAAAGGCTCTGCAGCCAGCACATAAAGCCTGCAAGCTGAGCTTGACTGCTTCACACCCATGCAACGCTGGGCACACCCATTCTCAGTGCTGGCACAATGCTCTCTCCCCGGTGGGATGATTTCCGTTCTCCAGGGGCCATGGCACAGGCAATAAGATCACCAATTAGTGAAACCAAAAGTTTCTGTAAAGACAGAAAACACTACTGTGGCCGTGGAAGTGACGACGTTGAGGCGAGGAGCTGGCAAGCTGGCATTTGAGCTGTTACCCGAATGCCACATTCTGATGTGGTGAAAACAGAGGCAGGGCAGCTTAGGGGAAAGAGCAACAGCTGCTCAAGGGTCCTGGGGCGGGAACAGGTGGAGCGGAGTAAGGAAACAGAAAGATGGATGACGGGGCAGGAGTAGACGAGGACAGGCGAGGTGAGAGAGGCCAGCAGCAGGCAGATATTCGGGGCCTCTGGGATTTATTTGGAGCAGGTGGGAAATTCATCTTAGCTGGGAGAATTAAATGGGGGTGAGTTAAGGCAGTCACAGGGTCTGGGTTAAAGCCAGGCCAGTTCTCTCTTTGCCTTTACCCTGTGACAGCACCACTGTGCTGAGACACTTCCGTCACATGGAGACTTGGAGCCCCAGATGTCAGGATGCGTGTGAGATTTCTGGGTTCTCTGTGCACGATCCAGGCTGACCACATAACACACTCTTCTTTATTTCCTCAAACCTAAAATGTGGAGTGAGCTTTTCAGGGCTCCAGGGTCCTTGAATGAAGTGCCCCAGAGAAGGACCATGCCCGCTGTTTGGGATCCGCTGTGAAGGAATGCCTCCTCCCCGCCTCCAGGGCTGGATTGACCAGCCACTTGTCTAACGGTTCCAGCCTCTCTAGAGGCTTGGCTCTGGGGACATGAGTGGGCTGTAGGGAGAAGGAGCGGGAGGAGAAGGAGCGGGAAGAAAGGGTGCAGAGACAGTGTGCGAGTGAAAGGCTTCTGTTGCCATGGAGGGAGCTGCAAGGTATTCTGGGATCATCATTCAAATTTCAGAGGGGCACGGACAAGACTGGGGGCCAGGGATGGTGATGGGAGCCAGGGTCACTTTTCTATCCTTAGTGCTTTCCGAGTCCCAGACGACAGTGAGTTCCTACCCCTCTGCAGTAGGCCTGGCCACCGCACCCCCATCCATGCTCCCTCCACCATCCCTTTCCTGTCCCATTGGTCTGCCTTTTGTAGGGAAGGTAGAGAGCGGCCCCTTTCCAGGAGGCCTGCTTGCCAGCATGACAGCAGCAAATTGTGCTCTTAAGAAGCATTCAGCATTTATCCAGCACACGCGCTAGCTGTGAAGGGGCCTGTTCTACCTTCGCTCAATCTGCTGAAAGGGGTTTGTGGTGCATCTTAATCGACTTCCTTCCACCCACCACATTAAAAGCATTTAATCTACTCTTGCAAATGGCTAATTTTGAAAATCCGCTTATCAGAATTAGGTCCTCAGCATCCATATTTATTTACGTTTCATTTTCATAATTTTTTTTTGTCCCCATGTGTGCGACTGAATTCTGTTTTCTATTGTCTGGCTGTATCTCACAAGTCCAGGGTGGACAAGGGCCAGGTAAGGAGCAGATTGGATGTGGGAATGAGGCAAGGGTGCCAAGGTGGGCTTAGGAATGAGCTTGAGAAGAGGATGACCGCCTTGATGAATCCCAGGCTCTCGGGGCAGGCCTCCATTGGACCAAGGTAACAAGTGGCTGCGGCCACAGTGGAAGCCGGAAGAAGGTAGCTGGAACCAACTGTTTTCCCTGATGTCTTCTGGGAGGCAAACAACAAGTTCAGTCCTGAGTGTTCGGTCGGCACTGCTCAGCAAGAGCCAGCTCCATAATGTAGACAGGAAAGCTCAACGTCCAGACCACACACCTTCTCCTTGGTGTCTCGCTGCCAACTGTTCAAGGGATGGCTTCTCCGTCTGAGAGCATGAATGTAGAAGATGGAGGTGAGAAACAGATTCAAGGGAGTGAAAGGAAGAGGGCTCACAAGCTTGACCTGTAGATCCTACACTTGGCCTTCCTAACCACACCTAAGCCTTGAGGTGTTGACTGGGGTATCTAAATTAGTTGTGAAGAATAGCCAGGCCATCTGCGCTTTGGAATTCACTCCCTTGTAATCACCTGTCCCTTTATATGAGTGTATTCAGAACGCTTTGGAATTTACTCCCTTGTAATCACCTGTCCCTTTATATGAGTGTATTCAGAACACGCTAGAGCCATAAAAATAAAAACCAACCTGATTTACTTTTGGCATTTCCTGGGCTCCTCCAATAGTCAATGCGGTTCTTCAGAACATGGGATGGAAGGATGCAGAAGATCTGACTTGTTTACCGTGGACGTGGGAAGAAAATCTCCGAACAGGGCAATGACTCTTACTAAGGGGATAACAACAGGACAGGGACTGCTAGTCTCTCAGAGAACAGCTGAGTTACTTTTATGGGCACCTTAAAGAAAAAAGACTCAGCAGAAGAAATCAACATTTTTTTTTCCTGGCTGGAAGAAGAATTCCTTAGCCACAACTTGGCTGTTGAGCTCAGGGCTGGGTTGCCTACACCTGCATTCAAGGCTGTGGTTCCATCATGTTAACACACGCTTGGAAGTCTGGAGCCTCCAGATTCCTCGTCTGTAGAAGGGGTGGAGTGCCGATGACAAACACCTCCCACAGCCGTGTGAAGAATAAAGTCAAGGCTGCAGGGTGACACTTTCTTGTGCCAGACTTGATGAGGACACACGCCTAACAATTAAACAGTAATATGTGGGCTGGGGGTGTAGCTCAGTGACAGAGCACTTGCTTGGCATCTGTGGACCTTTGAGTTGGAAGATGCAGTTACACACACACACACACACACACACACACACAAGCATTAAAATATAAATTTCCTAGGTCAAACTCAGGAAATATACTCAATGATAGGGAATAAACAATGATCTGCATAACATAAAAAAGCCATAAAACACCTGAAAAGCTCCCTGAACAGTGGGTTTCCCCACCCTGATGCCAGGAGCTGGGAGAAGAGCAAGGCAGACATTGACTATGCCGGGTTAGGACCCCTCCACCCTTCTCTCTTTAAATCCATACTTTCTCCTGGAGTGGAATGAAGCCCCAAGCATGTACCAGAGCAAGTCTCTACAGCCTCACATATTTGATTCCTTCTACCACAGCCACCTGAGGAAGTGACAAATGGGGCAGCCCATACCATGACATGCAGGTCGAAGTCAGAGGACAATTTTGTGTGGGTCCCAGAGATTGAACTCAGCTCTACAGCAAGCACCTTAACCTGGCCCAATAATTTGTTCTGAGAAGATAAAATTTCATTCAATCCCAGGTGAGTAGCGTGCAGTGGCGGTACTGTGAGGAGGACGCTGTGGTGCAGGCTGAGGGCGTGTGCACATGCGCACTGGAGGAAGTGGTTGCAGGGCATGCTGGGAGATTTGTGAATGAATGAGCTGCGTGTCCACAGAAGCCATGCATGGAAAGGGTATGGTTCAAGGGAGCGGTGGACCTGGTAGGAGCATTTCCTCTAGTGTCCACATTGAGTCGGAACCTCCCTTCTGAGTATTCTGAGATTGGGGGAGGGAAGCTGGGAAATAAAACAGGCTGACAGAGGGCTTGTTGGCATATTCTCTACCATGAGTTCTCAGGCAAAAAATTAGAGGGTACTTGTAGGAGACCGCTAGTTAGTTCCCGGCTGCTCAGCCCTGAAATAATCACAGAAATCATATTATTTGCAATACTCTTTGGCCAATATCTTAAGCGTATTTCTGACTAACATATCTTAGTTTAACCCATCTCCATTAATCTGTGTATCTCCACGAGCCTGTGGCTTACTAAGTAAAGTTCCAGCGTTTGTCTCTGGCCTGACTACAAGGTTCTCTCTGACTCCGCCTTCTTTTTTCCCAGCATTCAGTTTAGTTTTCCCCGCCTAGCTAAATTCTGCCTTGCTATAGGCCAAAGCAGTTTCTTTATTCATTAACCAATAAAAGCAACACATACAAAAGGACTTCCCACACCAGGTACTAGAGAGATTGAGGGCTCATTGGTTCTGAGCACTGGTTGCTCTTCTAGAGGACAAAGGTTCAAGTCCCAGCCCCCACATGATGGCTCACAACCACCTATAACTACAGTTTCAGGGAAATCTGATGTTCTCTTCTGGCCTCTGTGGGCACTATATTCATGTTGTACATAGACATACTTGAAGGCAAAACACACACACACACACACACATATATATATATACATATATTATATAATAATAAAATTTTATGGGACTAGGGTCTCCACGAGATGAGATGTGGAAGACCAGGTCATGATAGGATGCCCTAGAGGGTGTGTGTGCCTCCATTGTTTGTGTGTGTGTGTGTGTGTGTGTGTGTGTGTGTATGCGCTTGTATGTGCGAGGGCATGTGTGTGCATGCCTATGCATGTGTGTATGTGTGGGTGTGAACTAATGTGGACTATAAACACCACAGGACTACCCAGCTCTGGACTTCTGTGCACAGCATCTAGGGCTGGCCATGCCAGACAAGGGAACCTAGACCTTCAAAGGAGGGCCAGCAAGGACACAGCAATGCAGACCCAGAGAGAGCTAACAGCTCAGCAGGACTGAGAAGGCTGTATCATCAGGAAGGGGATGGGAAGGCGGGCTCATGCCATACCAGGTATTTATAGTGTTGTCTGTTGGGTTTGGAAGCTGAGTCAAGCTGCATTTAAAATACAGGATTACATTCTGGTGGGAAGAACCAGGTCTCTTATAAATAGAAAACAAGCTCCCAGAGGGAGGTTCCCAAGTGGAGATGGAAGCTGGGCAGCTGACCCTGGCTTCACATCTGTGGTGCCTTCAGATTTTGTCTCTCTGTACACACAATTTTCCTGAGATATAACTTTTTGTTTTAAAACTCTGGTTCTAGCAGGTTAAAAATCTCTTGGGAAGAGGAGGCTGGAGAGATGGCTCAGTAGTTAAGAGCACTTGTTGCTCTTGCAGAAGACCCGGGTTTTATTCCCAACACCCACATGGTGGCTTACAACCATCTGTAACTCCAGTTACAGGGGATTCAACGTCCTTTTTCGACCTCCATGGTTACCAGGCATGCTCGGGAAGCACAGACATACACACATATAAGACACTCTATCACATAAAAACCTTCCCTGAATCCTTTAACACAGCTGAGGAGGGCTAAGGTCAAAACCATTTTTTTTTTGCAAGTGTGTGGAATCCATGTGTGAAGGTGCACACAGCTGCTCCTGATCATCATGCAAGCCTTTGGGAGGACCAAGAACACCATTCTGGGGTTTAGTCTACCCCTAGTATTTATTTGTCAAACCAGTGTTTTTGATGTGAGTGAAAGAAAGCCCATGCCAAGCTAGCTCATCTCAGAAAGGGAATGCATGCGCTATCCATGGTAGGAAAACCTCACGGCTGTCTTCAGAACAGCTGGGTTCAGGACTCCAGTGGGGTCTTTAGGATTCTCACATTTAATTCATTGTCAAGCTGGATGTATGTGGAGTCACCTAGGAGGCATATGTCCTAGCATGTCTGTGACAGGCAACCCTCAGTAGACCTTCTAGAGAGGTTTTCCTGAGGAAAGAACACGCGTCCTGGATGTGGATGGTATCTCCCATGGACTGGAGTCCCTGGCAGAGTGAAAAGGGAAAAAGATAGTGCCAGCATCCTATGACCTCTGCTTTCTGGTCTTTCTGGATGTGAGGAGTCTTAACTGGATGCTTCTGCTGCCAGGGGCTCAACCATGCTTTTCTGGCCATAATGGACTCTATGTTTTTAAATTTTAACCCAACCCCCCCTTCCCTTGAGTGGCTTTTTGTCAGGTG
Source organism: Dicrostonyx torquatus (assembly GCA_028555095.1). Taxonomy (NCBI): domain Eukaryota; kingdom Metazoa; phylum Chordata; class Mammalia; order Rodentia; family Cricetidae; genus Dicrostonyx; species Dicrostonyx torquatus. The sequence goes on from JAQHUG010000005.1 coordinate 3,932,273, forward strand.
TTTTGTATGACAAGGAAAGTAACAAACATGAGTTCTCTCTCTCTCTCTCTCTCTCTCTCTCTCTCTCTCTCTCTCTCTCCTCTTTTCCCATCCTCTTCACAGTTGGCATGAGACCTAACTCTACGCCCTGGGTATCTAGATAACTCAGGCTACCAGGTTCCCAGCAGAGGGGAAAGCTCCAGGAATGCTCCCAACACTGGCTGCAGCCAGGAGCCAGGCTTGAGACCTGGCTTCCCATAGACTTCACCACTCCAGCTCCTCACCAGGTGTCTTAGGGGACCAAGGAGACAGCAGGAGCCTGCTACTTTCCTCCAGCTCTGTCACTGTATGTGTGTATGCCATGGGGTAGAGGGGTGGGGGTGGGGATTAGGGGATGGGGCACTTTGAAAAGGCTGCTGGCTTTCCCTGCTACCCATTTGTCTCCTGGTCCCCTTGTCCCATCCTGACTGTCAGATGTTCTGACAGCCACCCAAGAATTCCTTGAAGCTGCCTCCTGACCCACTCAGTTTCTCTCAAACCAGAACTAGCTTCTACACCATGCACTCCAGCTGCACCGCAGCTGCACCCAAGCCCATGGGAAAGCGCTTCACCCGCCCCTTGCCTGGTCACTGCCAGGCCTCAGCCAGGTCCCCAAGGAAGGACCACGCTGTCAGACAATGACACAGCGGTAGTCTTCTCTTCCCTGGCACTTCCTCTTGCTGGTTGTGGGCTAGGGGCCTTGTCTCTTCCCTGGCTTACTGTTCAGCGAATGAGCTCACTCAGGGTGAAGGTTTAGTCAGCTTGTCTGTGTGCTGCCCGCCCACCCCTGCATTGCTCCTCTTGCCCTGTGGGTGTTTTTCCTGTCCCAGCCTCCACAGTCAAACATGAGTCACCTGCTGACAATTCAGCAGGCAAGTTATAGAGCCTGGTTCCCAAAGCCATCAGAGGAAGATGCCAGAGGACTCACACGGGACTTAGCTGAGTGGCAGGGCAGGGATGCAGGAGTGCCAGTGTCTAGCTCCCTCCAGCATCCAGGAGCAGAGCCTCCACGTGGAACTCAGTGGCCTCTCAAGTCTCTTGAGGTGACATATTGCCACTGGTCAACTCCTTCATTAGTGCTCAGGACACCAGTGACCCTGTCTAAGCAGGAATCAAAGTCCCACACAAATGGGGCCACCCAGCAGGGGCTGTAGGGACGGCAGCATGAAGGAAATCCTTGTTCTGTGCTGAACATGTAGGAACCACAAGCTTGGACCATATGATGACCACACTGGTCAACAGTGGGGAGTAAAAACATAATGGAGCTGCTTGTCCCCAATGATATTGTAGCCTTCACAGACTGTGGCAGGGTACATTTCCATGTGTTTGTGACGACCTCGGCATCAAGAAGCCCACTACACATGCTGCTGTTGTGCCTGCAGTATGATGCTTTACCTGGTGTCTTCAGGATATACTATGTATTAAAAGCATCATTGCAAAGCATGCGCCATTGGGAATGGCCAGGTCTGTCCAGGGTTTGCAGTGTCTGTTATGGCATTGTCCCCTCTGTGCTCTATCTAATCTGGTAGTGTTTTGTTCATCACGGGCCCTGGAACAACAGGCTCTACCACATGTGTCTCACACAGCCAGATGTGTGGTCAGGTTATCAGCGTGGTGTGTCTACTTAGATCTTACTGTGACCACACAGTGACAGAACCTTCTAACAGTCTCAGAATGTGTCCCCAGTGCTAAGTGACATGTGACTGCAGTGTTAAGTCACCCATTGTAGTAGGCTAGCACTGAACACAAAATAAGAGGCAGCCACATAAGCAAGAAAATAGATGAGGCGCTTTTGGGGCCAACACTTCGTTCTGGACTCTGGAATCCTAATCCAGTAAGAGAGATGGTGCAAAGCTAGGCACAGTGACATATGCCTGTATCCCAGCACTGGAGAGATGGCGGCAGAATTAGCCTGGGCTACATAGAAAGACCTTATCTCAAAGGTAATCATGGTCTGGAACAATGGTTAAGCCATTAAGAGCACTTGCTGCTCTTGCAGAGGGCCTTGGTTAAGTTCCCAGCTCCTATGTGATGGTTCACTAGCACTTGTAACTTCAGTTCTAGGGGATCTAATGCTCTGTGGCCTCCTTGAATACCAGGCATGTACCCAGTGTACTTACATACATTCAAGCAAAACACTCATACACATAAAATAAAAAATAAGGAGAATCAAACACACACACACACACACACACGTGTGTGTGTGTGTGTGTGTGTGCACAGAGTCCCACGTGGTGAGTTCACATTCATGTTCATGCTGTCATGGGCTCCCTGTGGATGGGGTGTAAGTGGTATTCAGTGCTGAGGGCAGGGTATCCTAGAGGAAAGCCCTCTATAAATAGCAGCATGAGCGCACAGGACACAGCACATGCCCTCTGGAAACTTTCAAACCAGGGTGTGTGTGCAGTCACCTCAAAGCACCTTAAAGCCATGCTGGAGTTTCCCAAGATGAATTCAGCTGTGGATCAGCCTCTGAGTTCCTGGGGATGCTGGGCTCATTGCTGACAGAGCCATCCCATGCCCCATGCTCTGAGTGCATGTTCTGTTGCTCTATATAGAACTGATAGTCCTTTTTTTTTTTTTTTTTTCCAAGACAGTTTCCCTCTGTATCCCTGGCTGTCCTGTAACTTGCTCTGTAGACCAGGTTGGCTTCGAACTCAGAGATTTGCCTGCCTCTGCCTCTTCCTCCCTTGTGCAAGGATTAAAAGCATGTGCCACCACCACCCTGCTTAGAACTGGTATTCTTAAGGTACTTGTTAATATTTGCTGGAGAGTTGAGCCTGGCCCCAGACAGAATATTGGGCAAGTAAGTGGCTGTCTAGTTGCTTGCATATATGAGTTGCATTGACCCTGTCAGAAGTCAGAATGTAATCTATTCACCTGCCACAGCTTGGATGCAGTGGTGGGCTGACATGATGGCTTCCTTTATGGAAAGATCTTTAAAGCAGTCCTTTGACTCAGAGTCCTTTTTGAGTTTGTCCTATTTTGGACTTAGTCATTTACTTGAGGGCTTCCCTGCTCTCTGAGTCTGATGATGGCTCTTTCCTAAAAGCAATAACTAGCCTCAGAAGAAGAAAGGCTTCCTGACACAGAGTGTGCCTTCTGAAAGGGAAGCATTCCTGAGACATCAGGTGGAGGCTGCAGCAAGTTGCCTTCTGAGGACTGGCTTGGGCCACCTGCCATGAGAGCCTGCAAGCATTTGTACAGCTACAAAGCAGAAGTGCTCTGGGCATGTAGATCTGTTGGCAATACCCCAATAATCACAGGTAATATGAGACTATCACTCAAGCCAAGCTTCGCAGCTCACGGGCGGAGGCATGCTCCTGCCACCTGGCAAGGGGTCCTCGCCGGAGGGCCGCTCATGAAGGACACAGAGTGTGCAGGACCCTTGCAGATTGTTGCATGCATTTGTGTTCATCTAGGTCAGAAATCTATTCTAGCGCAGCAGGCCTGTGATTTTGCTCATGTTATTATCATTCAGGTTGCAGAAAAAGCACGTGTTTGAATTAGAACAAGTGGCTCCATTTGCTGAACCGTGAGAGTGGCATACTGAAGTCTGGGGACTGGGGCTCTGTGTTTTGTTGCTGTGGTCATTGTTGTTGTAAAAGAACACACTTGCTGTGGGCCCCCTGCTATGGCCTTCTGTCACCATGATCAGGGTTTCTGAAGTCCATGCAGAGTTGATAAATATTCAGTGTGGAGGGAGGAAGCAGAACTGATTGGGGTTTGTTGTTGTTTAGCCTTTCCTTCTTTCTTTCTTTCCTTTCTTTTCTTTTCTTTTCTTTTCTTCCTTCTTTCCTTTATTTATTTTTTCCTTTCTTCTTTCTTTTATTTTTTTCTCTCCTCCTTCTTCTCCTCCTTCTCCTCCTTCTGTCTCAGTAACAACATTTTCAGGAATCTTTCCGACAGCAGACTAGAAAGCCAAGCGATGGAGATACAGCTCATGCAAGGGACCCAGTTCAGCACCCAATGGTGCGGGACAATTCTGTATCCTGTCAATCATGTTTTAAATAAATGCTGATTGGCCAGGCAGGAAGTATAGGTGGGAAAACCAGACAGGAAGTAGAGGTGAGAACAGGAAATTTGGGAAGCAGGAAGCTTCCCTGGCATTCCTGTGCAGGTCACCAAGGAAGCAGGATGTGTCCCTGTCCCAGCTGAGAAAAGGTACTGGCCATGTGGCTGACAATGGGTTAATATAAGTTATGGGAGCTAGTAGGAAGACTGAGCTAATGGGCCAATCAGTTTACAACCTAATGTAGACTCTCTGTGTGATTTTCTTTGGGGCTTGCCGACTGCGGGGTACCAGGCAGGACAGTAACCCCAATGAGCAGGCCCTCATGTTACAACCCAACACCCAAATGATGGCTCAAAAACATCTGTAATTCCATTTCCAGAGGTTTAACACCATTTTCTGGCCTTATACACCTTTAATCCCATCACTTGGAGACAGAGGCAGAAGGATCTCTCTGAGTTCAAGGCCAGCCAGGTCACCCAGGGCTACATAGTGAAATCCTGTCTTAAAAAACAAACAAAAACTAAACTTAAAAAAAAGTCCAAAGTCTCCTCAGAAAAACAGGGAACGAGTAAGGAGGGTGGACTGAGTGAGCCTTGCAAGAGCTGCCATGCTGTCCCTTCAGATCATCTTCATTTCTGATTAGACCTGAGCTTGAGAAGCTAGTACGCCTAGCTGAGCACGAGGGGGGACCTCTTTCCTGGAGGAAGATAATATCCAGAGCTTTAATGCTCTCTCACAGTCCTGTGTACCATCTGACCGTGCATGAGATGCAGGAATAGAGGAAGGGCAAAAGCTCCAGAGTAAGATAACGTATAAGGAGCACATCACAGGTGCGCCCAGGCAGCTGGGAGAGTAGGGCTGAACTCTAGGATCCATGCAATCCATTTATCCGAGAAATTAGTATCCAACATTTCAGCCGAGAACTGGAATTATAAGAAAGGGAATCAAATGGAAATTCTGAAACAAACAAAAAATAGCTGATAAATTTAATGGAAGATCTTTATATGGAGAAGCCAACACGTTGTTGAGGGACCTTAAAGATTGTGAGGGTGTGGAGAGATGTACTGAGTTCCTGAGCTGGTACATAGGTGCCTTTTCATGCTCAACTCTTCCCAAATGGTTATCAATTTAAGTGCCAGATTTTTAGGTGTGGAAACTGAACCTCATTCTAAAACTTGTGTGGTCATACAAAGCATTTTGTTTTTCTTAAATTTTTTCTTTTAATAATTTTTTATTAATTCTTTGAGAATTTCATGCAATGTACTTTGATTGTATTCATTTACCTCGGTTTCTCCCATATCCCCCCTTGACTTCCTGCCCACCCAACTTTGAGTTTTCTCCCCCAGCCTCTAGCACATCTAGTTTGTGCTGCCCAACCACTCTTGGAAGCAGGTCTTGCTTGGAGTATGGTTGACCAGGGGTCATGTCATTAAGAAAGCAGGCTCCCTCTCCCAGTCAGTATCGAATGTCAGTGGCTCCTTAGCTACAAGCCAAACATTTTGAAAAAGAAGAAGTGGGGTGGGAGGGGCAGAGATGGCCCTGGTGCAAGCGGAGGAAGGGGAGGGGGCACTGGTGCAAGTGGCTTGTACCTAAAACACATGAAAAACAACCACAGGTCAGTGAGAAAGCAAAGACCCCATTTTTAATCCAGGTAGGATCTTTGTACTGACATTTCGCCATGGAAGACACCTGATGGTAGAGGCAGCATATGGGCAAACATGTAACAATAGTGACCATAGGGAGACACACTGTAGAAGATGCCACAGCCATCCCAATGGCTGGCCGTACAGGAGGGGTTGAAGATGATCCAGTGGGAACGGGATTCATTGCCAGCTCCAGCTGGAACTCTCTGACAAAGCCTGCACTATTGTAATGTCAATGACAACTTAAGACCACTGCCCTGCAGCACTGGGCAATGGATAAACAAGCTGTAGAGTGCCCGTACGACAGAAGTGTACCCAGTAAGAGGACCAGAGCACACGCCTCTCAATCCTGTTTAAAATAGACAGACATCAAAAAAGAAAAAATGAGGAGAAAAAAACTCAGTGAAGATGTAAGATATTTGATGTTATGATTGGGCAATTTGGCCTAAGTGACAGGGAGGGCACACTGCTTCCACAGTGTCAGAAATACATTCTTTTTCCTTGCACAGGGAACATTAATCAAAATAAACCAGAGCCCTTAAAGCAAGTCTCAAGAAGCTTTGTAATCTGAGTTTCCTGACTGAGCTCAGAAAAGGCTAAAATAGAAATGAATAGAGATGGACTGGCAAGATGGCCCAGAGGGGAAAGGCACTCGCTGCCAAACCTGCCGAGCATCTTGAGTTCAATCCCTGGAACACACACTATGGAAGGAAAGAACAGACTGCCAAAGTTGTCCTCTGGTCTCAATAGGCATGTACAAAAATTAAAAAGTGTTTTTTAAAGATTTGTTTATTTGACATGTGTGAGTTTTGCTTGTTGTATATAAGTACACTGCAGTTCAGAAGAAGGCGTCCGAGCCCTTGGAACTAGAGTTACAGACAATTGTGAGCCACTGTGTGGGTGCTGGGAGCCAAGCTCCTGTCTTCTGCAAGAGCAGCTAGTGCTCGTAACTGCTGAGCCATCTCCCAGTACCATAAATATATTTTTTAAGTTAAAAAATATTTGGAAACTATAAAGCATTCCTCTAAAGAATTTCGGCTTAAAATTAAAAGTCACAAAAAAAGATAAGACATTTTAAAACAGATAATTAAGAAAACACAGAATGTCACAGCCTGGCTAGGAACAACTGTAGCCAGGAAACTGTATGCTTAAAGAACATAAGACTTTAAAACAAAGAAAGATTGAGAATAGTGTGTGAGCTGGTTTTCTGTCTTAGTTATTCACTGTTCTATTGTTGTGAAGAGACATTAAGACCAAAACAAAAACAGAAAGCATTCCCCTGGGGACTGGCTTACTGTTTCAGAGGGTGAGGCTGTGAGCATCGCAGCAGGCAGGCAGGCCTGGTGCTGGAGCAGTAGCCGAGAGTTCACGTGTGACTGAGAGGCACATGGCAGAGAGAGAGTGAGTCTGGGCCTGGCATGGATTTTTAAAACCACAAAGCCCACCCTCTGGTGACACCTCCTCCAACAAGGCCACACACATCCTAACCCTCTCTAAACAGTCTACCAACTGGGAACCAAAGCTCCAAATATATGAGCCTATGGGAGTCAGTCTCACTCACTGTTACTGTGAAAAACACCAGCACACAAACGGGAAAAGCTCATGTCAGCTCACAAGGTTGGAGGTTTCGGCCCCCATTTGGCCCTGCTGTATTTGGGCTGCAGCAAAGTGGCCTGTGATGGTGGCAGCACACAATGAAGCTATTCACTTTGTGGTTGGATTCTAATATCCTCTTCAAGGTCATGTCCCAAATGACCTGAAGATTCCCTAGGAGGAAACCCTCTTAAAGGTCATCCCCCTACAAACAGAGCCATAGGTTGGGAAGCAAACCTGTAACGCCCAGACTTCTGGGAGACATGCCTCCCAAATGTCATATAAGATTGAAAAATGGGCGCTTATTCTTTAAAGAAATTTAGAACAAACAAATAATAAGTAAAGTTTAATGAAATAGAAAATAATATGCGATAGAAAGGACCAGGGAAGCGGATCTTTTTACAAGGGCTAATAAAGGCAGTAATGGCCAGGAACATTTCAAAGGAAAGCAAGGGGGTGGCAGCTCTTGCCAGAAACAAGGGCACCACTGCACACCCAGGGATGCCAGAGATGCTAGGGGATCACGAGTGACTGCAGGCTAGTAAATTTGTATTTTCAGGGGGAGTGGAAGAATTGCTAGATAAGTAGGATTTACCAAGACTGGCAGAAGAAATAGAAAATATGGAAATTTCTATGTCTATTAAATAAATTGTATTCATGACTAAAAGCTTTTCTACAAAAAAAACTCCTGGGCCATAGTCTTCATTGAATGATTCTCCAAATGTAATGGAGATATGGCCAATCTTCCACGAGGTCCAGCAGAGATTAAATTATTTGCTGAAATATTTAAGAAGAAAAGAATACAATCCCAATTATATTATGTAAGGCAATAAAACTTTCACCCCCAAACCTGATTAGGAAAGTATAAGAAAGTCTGTTGTGAGTGTTCCAGTCTCCCTCATAGACATAGTTTCTTAAATAAAGTATCAGAGAGCTGGATCCAGGAACGGAGAATAATATGTCATAAAAAATTGGATTTATTCAAGAAATGCAAAGCTAGCTTTTGATGTAATGGAATAGAAGGATAAAAATCATATAATTATCTCATAATAAAAGTCAACATCCACTTACAATTAAAGTTCTTGGCAAACTAAGGCACCCATGGTGTAGGAGACGGTTGAGCAAAGTGCATCACAACGCACTCGGGGGCGGGGCTAGCTCTCTGCCTAAGGTCACAGACGGGGCAAGAACAGTCTATCCTACTGGAGATTGTAGCCAATGCAGTAAGGCAAGTAAATAAAATAGAAGAGGATTTGAACAGAAGAAGTGACTGTGGCGTCAGTCACTGGTAATGTGACTTGGTGTGAGGTCCCCAGGAAGGGGTGGGAACTCAGAGCTCAATTCAGCAAGAGCTGAAAAGCACAGTTTTAATGTGGTGCTGATCAGAAGGGAATTAAAAGTAAATATCCAGAGACACATTTAATAGCATTTAAGTAAAAGAGCTACCCAGAATTCTACTACCCATTGTTGGGAGGAATTAGAAAGAAATTAGTGTAAACCGAAAAACTTGGTATCTGTGGGGTGAAAGATTCAATATTTCAAATTCATCAGAGTTGACCTATGGACCAATAAAAACTTAACCAAACTCTCAGATTTTTGTTTTGTTTTATGGAAACTTACAGGCTAATTCTAACTTTAGTACAGAAATGAAAGCATAGAAAATGGTCAGGGAACCGTGAAGAAGAAGATGAAGTCTTAGGAGCCATACAATCAGATACTGCAGCTTACTGTGAAGGATGCTGTGGTTAAGAGCCCTTGCTGCCCTTGTAGAAGACCTGGGTTGAGTTCCCAGCACCCACATCAAGGAGCTCCCAGCCAGCCGTAACTCCAGCTCAAGGGATCCGATGCCCTTTTTTGGCTCCAAGGGCCCTGTATACACAAGTGCACTGGCTTTCACATGGCAAATATTCATATATGGTAAACAAATAAGTAAATCTTAATGTTATTCAAACTGAGCATGGTGCCATATTCCTGTAATTCCAGCCCTAGGGAGGTAGAGGAAGAAGGGTCAAGAGTTCAAGGTCATTCTTAATTACATTGTAAGCTTGAAGTGAGCCTGGGCTACATGGAAAAATAATGGGCAAATGGACCAGAAGGACAAAAGTCCAAAACCAGCTTCACACATTAGTATGAGAGTTTAAGTTTTACAAAGTTGCTCCCCAGAGTGGCTGGGGGAAAATGGTCTTTTTGCTCAATGATAGGGAATAAATTGGATGTCCATACTGGAATAATTAATCTTTATTGTCAGCTTGACTGATGTCTTAGTTACCAATGAAAAAAACCAACACCATGAGCAAGGCAACAAAGAATGCATTTAATTTGAAGCTCAAAGCTCCGGAGGGTTAGAGTCCATGCCCTTCATGCCAGGGGGCTTGGAAACAGGCAAGCATGGTGCTGGAGCAGGAGCCGAGAGCTTGCGTAAGATCCACAAGCATAGGAATTGTGTGGGCTCTTGAAGCCTCAAACCCTGCCCTCAGTGACACACTTTCTCCAACAAGGCCATACCTACTAATCCTTCCCTAACAGTTCAACCAACTGAGGACCAAGTATTAAAGCGTATGAGCCGATGGGGCCATTCTCATCCAAACCACCACAACTGGAATCAGAACCCTTGGGTGTTCCTTTGAGGGCATTTCCAGAGAGAATTCCTGGAGGGGAGAGATCTACCCTGAATGTGATTGGTCCCTGCACCCCTTCAATTGGCTTTTTGGGGCTCCAGGCTCTGTTGGCCACTGTGTGCTCCTCCTGCATTCTGTCACGCCTTTGCTACCATGGTAGATTAAAAGCCTCTGTAACTGTGAGCCTAGGTAAATCAATCCTCCCTTAAGATATCCTGCTGAGTAGTTTGCCCTAGTGAGACAAAAGCGGCTGTACACACATGGATATTAATCTTGGCTCTTATCTCAGGTTAGACAACATGGGAAAATATCTTTCTGACAGGAGGAGGCTTATTAAAAACGGACCCATGGCACTAACACCAAGGAAAACATTAATAAATCAGATTACATTAAAATGAAGTTCTTCAATTCATCAGCAGACAGCTTTGAGATTTCCCCTTCCGCCTTGGCATGTCTGTGGCTGCACTTCTTCAGGCCTGGTTTAGGCAGCCATATTGGCCATATTGTTGAGCTATCAGGGGTGCAGTTTTCTTGAACACTAAACAGACTGAGCAGGTTGTATTTATATACTTAGGTGAATATATATATACATATTTATATATATACTAAATAAAAAGAGAACACAATTTTGAGAAGGAGCAAGGTGCAGAACATGGGAGGGGTTGAGGAGAAAAGGGAAGGGGAGAATGATGTATTTATATTTTAAGTTTTAAAAATTTTTAAAAAATTTTTAAAAGAGACACTATTGAGACAGCAAAACTCATGACTCAGAAAGGAATAAGGTATTTTCTATATATAACAGAAAACTTCTACATATCATATATAAAGAGATTCAATGAATCAGTAAAAAAAATGTAAAAAATAAAATGAAAAAAATGTGCAAACATTTAAGCAGGCATTTATTCACACACATTTAAAATCATATAAAACTGCTTTTTCTTATTATTAATTTAATTTTGTTTTTGTTTTTTGTTTTTTTTTTTTTTGAGGCAGGGTTTCTCTGTGTCTCCCTGGCTGTCCTGGAACTCACTTTGTAGACCAGGCTGGCCTTGAACTCAAGAGACCCATCTGCCTCTGCCTCTGGATGCTGGGATTAAAGGCACAGTGCGACCACCCCCATCCCCACCCCACCCCCCGGCTAACAATGCTTTTCCTTTAGTTATTGGGATATGCAAATTTAAGACACACCGTGATGATAGCTATAAACATTAAAAGGGGCATCTCCAATTTTCACGAAGCTTTTCTGCTGGAATTCTTCCAACAGCAGCAGTCATGGGGGCACCACATCAGATGACTAGCAAAGCACGTTCCTGAGTCACAGTTTGTCATAGCTCCAAACAGGAAACAACCACACAGGCATCAAGAATAGACTGGATGAACTGCAGTGGGGTCACCAGCATAAGACTGTACTCCAATGGAAGCGAATGAGCTTCAGCTACATGCTAGACTGCATTTCAGATCCGCGGCGTGAAATAAGCCTGGTGCAGGGGTCTGTGCTGTAAGATTCTATTTATATAAAAGGCAAAAGCCAGCAAAACTAATCAATGGTAATGAAGTCAGGTTAAACACTACCCTGGGAATATCAGATGTTACCCTGGGGAGGAATAGGCTTTTGGGCTCATTGATAGTATTCCATCTCTTGATCTTAGTGCTGTTAATGAGGTGTGCTTACTTTGTGAAAATATATCAAATTGCATGTATGTCAGATTTAAATAAAGATCTTCATAAAAAGTTACACCTAGGGCTGTTGAGATGGCGCAGCAGGTAAAAGCACTTAGAGTCTGATGATCTGGTGATCAGTCCTCAGAAGCCTACATGGCAGAGAGAGGAGTAAGTCCTACGAGCTGGCCTCTGACCTCCACATGTAGGTGGGTGCACATGAACACACACACACACACACACACACACACACACACGCATATCTGAGTTGGACAGCACTCTCTGTTTTGGTGAACAGATACTATACATTTTAGGTACATACAGTCCCTAGGGAGATTTGACAGTATATCAAGTTATAAACACACACATTTTTTGGAATTTGATAGATTTTATTTCACTAGAGAAATTTTAGGTTCGCAGGAAAATAGAGCAGAAAGCAGCAAGTCCCCACGTGCTGCTCCTCCAGTCCCTCCCTCCTCCATTGCCCCATAGGCTCCATGGATCAACCTGGACCACCGTAGGCCAGAGCCCACAGTTTAGCTTGTGGCTCTCTTTTGATTCTCTTTTCTTTTCCTGAAGATGTATTTATTTCTACTTTGTGTATGGTGCTGTCTGCTTGCACATCTGTGAACCGTGTACTTGTAGTGCGCTCGGAACCTGGAAGAGGGCATTAGATCCTCTGGAACTGCTATCACGTGGGTGCTGGGAACTGAGCCTGGTCCTCTACAAGAGCAAGTGCTCCGAACCACTGAGCCATCTCTCCAGCCCCTTGATTTTCTTTTCTTTTACACGGTCTGTTTTTAAATCAATAAACCTCGTTTTCTCGAAGTTTCAGGTCCACAGCAAAACTGCCATGAAAGTGAAGAGGGCCTGCCTCTATGTCCCACGCCCTGCACGCAGCCTCCCCTGCTGAACTCCTCAGAGTGATACTGCGTTAGAGTGCAGTATAGCTACAGCTAATCCATAATTTCCTACAACTAAATATCCCATAAGAGACAGTTAAGGGAGAGAGGGTTTCTCTTGACTTTCTCACAGTTTGGAGGTAGTACAGTCCATGGGTCAGGGAAGGCATGATGGTGGGCAGCTCACATCAGTGGGGACCAGGACTGGGACACCTCACACTTTTGGGAGGTGAAACCCTGACCAACATTTGCCTCTAGAACTCACTTCATCCTTCCAAAACAATGAACAGTACTCCCACCCCTCCCAGGCTCAGCAGTTAGGGGCTACCCCCACCTCCCAGGCTCAGCAGTCAGGGGCTACCCCCACCTCCCAGGCTCAGCAGTCAGGGGCTACCCCCACCTCCCAGGCTCAACAGTCATGGGCTACCCCCACTCCTCCCAGGCTCAGCAGTCAGGGGCTACCCCAGCCCCTTCTAGCCTCAGCAGTCAGCGGTTACCCCTGCCCCTCCCAGCCTCAGCAGTCACGGGATATTTTCTCTCCCTATAACTTTGACCCTTCCAGGTAACTTATATAAATGGAATCTTACCGCACCTGCACTGTGTGTCTTTAATCAAGTGTTCACCTGGGCAACAGTGCATACTCGGCATTTCTTCCTTTTCAAGATGAGGAGCATTTTATGAACGTGTCTATTCCATTCTAGTCTGTCCATGGAAGCCTGGATCCCTCCCACTCCCACTGTATTACTAATACTTTCTTCCCAGGGAGAGATGTAAAGAATTTTTACCCCTTCTGCTAGGATCTCAACACCAAGCAGAGGAAGGATTCCCCCAAAGGAAACAATGGGAAAGTAATGAGTTTACTGGGCTTCCTTACAGATATAGGTGAAGGGTTACCTACAGGGGTGCGGGTTCCCCTCCTTCCCAAATGGCTGCAACTAAGCCGGGCAGTGGTGG